>CALNHX010009495.1:0-49339 GCA_940337035.1 Agriotes lineatus
CCTTAAGTTAAATTAAATATAAACACCTTTTATTGGTAAAACCACATATTACCAAAAAGATTTTGGCAGCTCTTCTTCCAATTTCAGTTTTAGTTAAATATGGAAAGAAACCTTTTTGTTCATTGCAGTAATTTATAACTGCTTGTTTTTCGCGAGCAGTTAACAAAGCCTTTGTACGTTTACCCTCCATTTCAGTCGTTTAAGTTATATCATGTAATCCTACATGAAATATGACATTTGTGTGAATCAAAATTTTTGAAAACAATTTAAAAATCACAAGTGCAGTGTAGCCAAGTTAATAAACTTAAGAGCAACAGGAATTTTTTGTACCACCAACAAAATGTCAATCTGACAGCGCAGATGTCAGATGAACAGACTATAATAACTATTAAAAAAGTGTTGATCCTTTAGATTGCTCGTTCAACGTGGATACGCCCCTTAGCAATTCGTTTCGTCAATATTTCCTCGTCTCTTGTCAATCTAGATCTACCCGCAAGAAATGGGGGTTATAAGTAATTTATAGTTGTTTTCATTACCACAAAACTCTAACCATAAAAACATTTTGCGAGGTTTGTTTCTGGTTTAGGAAATGGATGGTATCGCAGCGTTTTCAACTTCGTAGACTTGGATGTGTTACTACAATCCTTGTAAAAGCATTTCGGCATTTTGTGGTATTTCTAAAAGCATAAAATGAATGATTACACATCATTACTCTTTTACAACTAGCAAATAACACAAAATAAAAGTATGTATTGAGTTCAAGAACTTATTTTAGCGTAGTTTATGCAAATTTCCTTTAGTGGAGTATATGGTGGAGGAATAAACACTTTAGTAAAACACACGAAACAGGCTACTGGCGGGATTACAAGGAACAGAATCAGAAAGCAAAGAACAACAACAAATACAGAAAGTCAGGTTATATTGTATTTGTACATGCCAACTTAACTAGTAATATTCAATAGTAACTAGTAAGAGTTATTCTTGCCATTATATTGGTGTCACTGGTAGCAAAAGACAATACTTGGGTAGAATCATTCTGTCCCATGCTATCTTAAAGAGAAGTCCCCTATTAAATTAATAAATAAATATTTTTAGTTTTATCTATCACTTCAGTTACACACCCAACATAATACTTGTAGATATTATTTGAACATGAAAACCTAACTAAGAAAAAAGTGCCCGTTTGTATAATATTAAAATCAGTCTCTAAAATGTCTTCTTCGGATATGTTTTCAGTCTCAGCCATCGCCTCTTCAAATCTCAAATCTTCTTCAACGTCTCAAACTTCTTACTTCTCATCACAGCTGCTTTCTAAATTCTTATTTTCATTTTCAGTAACTGCGCTACTGAATGTCTGAACAAGATCTGTCCTTTTTACTCTTTTACCAGGTCTTCTTGGATTGTTGCCAACCTGCTTTCATTTAGAAAATCTTACAGTTTTACAGTCTAGAAGTTTTCATTTTCTGTTTTATCTTCTTAATTGACATCTGGAATTTTCTTCAAAACTGCATCTGAAAAAAGTGGGACAATCCTGCAACCTCGAAAAGCTGACTATATTATTTTCTAAATTTTGAACGTTCTCAATAGCTTTCCGAAACAGCTTAGGAAAGTCCGAGTTAGGTAAATAAACATCCTGTATTTTTCATTTTCCACTCTGCCAGAATGGCATGTCAATATTTCTTAAGGGGTCTCAAAGTGCTACATCCAAAGGCTGTAGCATGTGTGTTGCATTTAGTGGAAGCAACATAAAATAGATGTTATTTTGTTTGCAACATTCCAGAACGTGCATTGAAATATGGCTCGCTAAATTATCTTAAAAGCAGCACCTTCTTTCCTAGAAGATTTTTAAAATAAAGAAGAGAATCTTGTCAAAATATCCTCTAATGTTGGAGCGTCAAACCAGGCTGACCTGGTTCAGTTGTACATCGTTCCTTCGAGTCTTCTCTTAATTCAGGTCAGATATAAGAGCACAGCTTTATACACCAGATATGGTGACAATAGGTGCCCATCTGCAGTTTCTCCCATCATTTCTGAAATGCTCGAATCCATTATCATTTCCAACCTTTTAGACCCCTGGCAGCATAAAACTTTTTATCTTCCTGGGTTATCCAGGAGACTGCTGTCATCGTAGTTGACTAAATGGATGGGCTCGACATTTTCCAGAGTCTAACCGAAGTTCTGAAAATATTCTCTTATTATCTCTATAGCAACACTAGCCCTGCAACTGTCAATGTTTTAAGCAAATCTTTCTGTTAGCATTGGGTGTCTTTAAAAAAAACTAAAACCATTCCACTCCTTTTTTATTAACTGCTTTTTATTTACAATCTGTCCAGTTGAACAATAAGTGATTTATATGTCTAGGTTGTCATTATACATTAATAACATGCAGGAGCTAACTTCCAGCGAAGTTACTCCTTAAATATATATATTAATTAAGACATTGTGGCGATATGAATTATTTGTCTATATACATACTAATCATAATTAAAATCTGTCTATTAGGTCATTTGGCTTCAATCTTTTTAATATGTGCACTTCACCAATAGTGGTTGTGAATAAATCTCTAGCGAGCACATTAGGGTGCACTTCAGTTCTGGCACTGTAATTTACACCGAATTGTTTGATTTCATCTTTAATCGATGAGACTTGTAGATCTCTTGCAATTGTTATGTTGGTAACGTACCAGGGGGCGCCAACTTCTGTTCGTAATACTTTACTTTGAAAGCTTTGTAAAATTTCTAGATTAAAATTGCTTGCACAACCCCACAGCTGTATCCATATGTCCATATGGGTTTTAGAATTACCTTGTATATTAATAATTTATTTTCCAATGTTTGCTGCGACCTCCTACCAATCAGCCAATATATTTGTCTCAATTTCAGACCAAGCTGTTTCCTTTTCGTGAATATATGTTTTTTCCATATTAGGCGTCTATCTATATACATTCCCAGATATTTTGTGTCTTCTGCCTGCCTCAACTGTCTACCATTTTTTACAACTGGAAGACACGTTTCTCTATTTGAAGTGAAGGTCAAGTGTACTGATTTTGGTTCGTTAGCTTTAATTTTCCATTTAGTTAACCAGGGTTGTATGAGGTTTTGTTTCCTGTAGATATTGTGATGCAGTTGTTGGATTGGTGTGTACTGCTAGGACTGCGGTATCATCGGCAGCAACTGTAGTTCCGTTACTCGTTGGAAGGTCGGCCGTATATAAAGTGTATAGGATAGGTCCTAATATACTTCCCTGTGGCACTCCGGACTGAATTGATAATAATTCACTGTATTCGTCTTGGTACTTTACTAAGAATTGTCTTTGGGTTAAGTATGATTTGAGAATGATCACAAAACTATTTCGAATACTTTCCTTAAGTTTGTACATAAGACCTTCATGCCAGGCTTTGTCAAAAGCCTGGCTAATGTTGAGAAATGCCGAGGAGCAATACATTTTTCCTTAAAATGTATTGTTAATTATGTTGACTATCCTATGTACTTGCTCGATAATACCGTGTTGGCTCCTAAATCCAAACTGGTGCTCAGGAATAAGGTTATTATTATCTAAAATCGGTTTTAGAAATTTAAAAATATTTTTTCGAAAACTTTTAAAAGTAGGTACCTACTGGCAGTAAACTTATTGGGCGATAAGACGCTGTTTCTTTTGGGTTCTTACTAGGTTTTGGCAGCATTATAATTTGTGCTACTTTCTACTTATTGGGAAAGTATCAAAGTCTTAATATGTGCCTTAGAATTATGTCTTTAATTTCAGTAATTCTGATATTGATATTTATTGGAGGATCCATTTCAGGCGCGTAGGAACCGCGGGGGCCACGGGGGCCAATGGCCCCCTCAAATAATTTTCAGAGGGGCCTGGCCCCCTCGAAAATATATTTTTCTAGTTTCATCATAATTTATAATTTTACGTATTTCTTATAACCACTAACATGAACATATATAAACTTGAAGTGTAATGAAAACCACCCCCCGTCTGTAAATCGTCTTATTTTTTATCGCCGCGATATTTAATTTCACTATTCCAGAAAGTAATCGGTGTTGTTGGATACTTTTTACAACATATAATTGAATCAAGAAAAATCTCCTTATTTAGAGCCAGGGCCGGCGGTTGAGGTGGGTAGTATGGGTAGTACTACCCACTCGAAAATATTCGTGTGGGTAATTACCCACTCGAAACTTTCGAAAAAACCTAAAATTTGTGTGATTTATTTGTATCTTTAAATGAAATCAAATATATTGAACTTTGTGACATCTCAAAGTATATTTTTATCAATTTTTGATCGTAACCCTGTATCCCTCATCCCTTCGTATGAGCGTATTGTGAAAAATCACTTGGAACTCCCCCCCCCCCCACCTTACTACCCACTCGGGATCAAAGTGTGACGCCGGCCCTGATTTAGACAACCGTAAGAGAACCTTTACAGAATTTTTGTAACAGTAATTCATTAACAGGGCTAGATTAGTGTTTCTAGAAACCAATTAAATAGATATTAATTAGAATTGAGAAATATTTCTCCTAAAAAGCACCTTGCATGAAAAACGTAAAAATTATGCAAACATTCTACTTTTGGTAAATAATAAAAAATCTAAAGAAGTAGTTAACATTTTATATTATTTTTGCCAATTATAAATCTTTCAAGGCTTCACATTGTTACGATTTGCGTTCTTTAATTAAATGAACTATGTAGGAATATACTGTACTTTAGTTAGCTGTAAGCCATCTGTATAATAAATATTTTAAGGTAAAATTCGTAGGCAAAATGTCATATTTAAATTACAACAAGCGGATGTTTAAAAACGTGCCTTTCGCTTGGGAAGCTGGAGATATTCCAATCTCACAAATAGATTAGAGTAAGTTTATGCAGGGTTTACTTCATAAACCGAAATATTGAGTGATGTATATGACCGGTACGTGATTAGAAGAAGCAACGGTTGCAACTCTATCATAAAAATTACTTGCAACTGGGACCTAATGCTTTTAGTAGAATTGTAAAACCTTTATAGCGATAATTTGCGAGAGTCCGAGCGGCCACATTTCACCCTGGGAAAGCCTCAAATTCATAGAACTATTATGAACTGCCACGTCCGTATGTACGTGCCCCAAAGTCCAAAATTTAGACCAGCGCTGATAGGTTATTGGGAACTTTGTAAACGCCCACCGAGCTTTCTTGGTCAAAATGGACTTAGAATTAAGTTAGTTAATAAGAAGATGTAAATACGTAAAGTTAAGAAACAACGGTATTAAACTTAAGTGTTCTGTAAACGGCAGAAAAATAAATGCAAGTATTTGTACTTAAGTGTTCTTATTAATCTCGCAACAGTAGCTTTGGTCTTCGTGTCCGAGTGTGTTTTAACTAAAAGGATTGCCAGTTACCCCGACTTTAGACGTCTCGCAATAACATAAAAAAAAATTTAATTTAATATTAAGTCTTGGTCTCTGAAATTTTGAAAAAATATTTTAAAGATTTAAAAATTAATTTTTAGCTAAAGTTAAAAAAATTAGGTGTTTTTTGGCCTTGAGATTGTTCAGTTAACTAAAAATAACAAATTCTAAAAAAATCTCATTGAAACCTTACTTAATTTCCGAAAAATAGCACTTTTTAGATTTTGACAATTTCGAAAAATTCCATTTTCTAAATAAGTAAAAATCGCTCGGTATATATGATAGGGGCTAAATAGGTTTTTAGACAAGCACAAATTATTGACGTAAAAAGTTTTTTTGAAAAACCAAAAATAAAAATGTTTCCCATATTATGCCGACTTTTTGGCGGACACTGTAGAGGAGGTAGAACATGTAGATCTAGACGATCATGTAAACGATTTCGTAGGTGCTTTACCAACTAGAATTTCTGTTTTTGGTACAGGTTCCTAAATGATAGTTTCTTAATTGAATTTATTTTTGTATTTGTGTTTTATATACATTTATGATATTTCTAATCTTTATTTACACCCTTTTTATTTTTTGAAAACTAGTTGTATACTCATTTAAGTTTGCTTATTCATGTGTATTCTTTGCTTATGTGAAAATCTGATAATACATTGTTCATTATTTAATTAATTTTTTTATGGTACAGTGTTTTTTTAAATAAAATAGTACTTATTAAGTAACCAGTGACTAAAATATACTATTATAGTATTAAACTAACAATTGATAATCAGGAAATCAGAAATATTATAGCTTGTATTAATGGATCAAGTTAGAAGCCTTGAATTTAGAATGGCCCCCGCAGTCTAGAAAACGCTCCTACGCGCCTGATCCATTTGGTAAGATGTAGGTATTTAATAATTCCTGTATTGTATTTTCATGTTCTGCTGCATCTATTTCGTGTGGTTTAAATACATTTGCTAAATGGCTTGCAAATGTTGCAGCCTTTTCTTTATTACTTCTAGCCCATTTATTATTTAGATCTATGATTGGTGGAATGGATGTTTATGGACTTTTCAGTTTTCCACAACGAATACTAGCTTCTGTTGCTGTTAGGTTACTAAGATATTCACGAACAGATTAATTTTTTATTTGTAATAATTTTTTCAGTTCCTTTGCTGCCTTATTAAATTTTTGCTTATTGTCTTCGCTTCTTGTGATTTGCCATCTTTTCCTGAGTTTTCTTCTTTCATGAATTTTTTCTTTAACTATTAAGTACAGGGAGTTTTTCTTCAACAGTAGCGTGATTATAATGTGGTGTAGCAGTCCAAGCTGCGTTTTGTATTGCTTTGGTGAGATCGATCACCGCGAGATCTAGTTCTTCTGGTGTTTTCAATGGTATATTTAAATTAATTAGATTGTCTAATGTTGTTTTGACTGAAGGTTGGGGCTTTGGAACGTAACATGAGTAAACTATGAAGGGGCACTAGTACAACTACAGGATCGATGTAAAGCATACCAAATTGACGTATTAGCAGTACAGGAAACCAACATAAAAGGTGAAAGCATAACAAAGCTCAGAGACTACACCTTTTTCAAGGGCGGAGCTCAACAAAACAGACTGGGCACAGGATTTCTGATTCTAAACTCAGCGGTGGAAAATGTAATAGATTTTAAAGTAACAAGCGAAAGAATTAGCTATATTAGAATGAAAGGGATGAGGAAAACTAGCATAATTAATGTTCATGCCCCGACAGAGGAGATGGAAGATGAAATTAAGGACAAGTTTTACGAGGAACTGGAACAGCTGTATGACTCTATACCAAGGTATGATGTAAAACTGGTAGTAGGAGACTATAATGCCAAAATTGGCAAGGAGGATAGTAACTACCCAGTAGCAAGCAAGCATAGCTTACATCATAAAACCAATGAAAACGGACAGAGAGTGATTAATTTTGCAGCTATAAGAGACCTGAGAGTAATATCTACATTCAAAAAAAAACAAGGACATCTATAAAGGCACCTGGACACACCCAAATGGAAGGACAGTAAATCATATTGACCACATACTCGTAGAGGCAAAACACCAACACCTAGTGATGCATATTAAAAGCCGCAAGGGAGCGGAAATCTCATCCAATCACTATTTAGTGAGAGCAGTAATAAAAGGAGAAGTAAGACACAAACCTAAAGGGAGCAGAAAACAGAAGAGAAAACTACACTTGAGTCAACTAAGTAACAAGAAAGTAAGAGATGAGTACATAAATCAACTGGAACAGGAGCTGAGAAGGATAGATGAAGACACATCGATAGAATGGGAAGATCTTAAAAACATTGTAAAGCAAGTAGCCGAGGAAAGAATCCCCAAAGAAATAAAACAAATTAATAATTGGTTTGACGAAGAGTGCAGAGAAGCATGGAAAAGTCTGAAGAAAGCTAAAATGGAAATGATGAACTATAAATCCTAACAAAACAAAGAAAAGCTAAAAGAAAAGCGAAGAAAACTTAAAAGCCTTTGCAGGAGGAAGAAGAGGAGAATACAGGAAAAAGCAATTGAAATTATAAAAGAACACTACAGTAAAAAGAACATGAAATTATTTTACAAACAAGTAAACTTTACAAAAAAAGAACACCTACATGAACCATCCATGTGTAAAGATAAACTCGGAAATTTGATAGTTGGTACCGAAAAAGTGGCGCAAAGGTGGCCGGAATTCTATGAAGAGCTACTTGCTGAGCACGGGGAGGAAGCAGAAGAAGAAAATGCACGGAACCAATCGCAAATAACCGACAAAATCTTCCCAACACTGGAAGAGATAAAAATAACCATACACAAAATGAGGAACAACAAAAGCCCAGGTATAGATGAAATCCAACCAGAATTAATAAAATATGGCGGTGAAACCCTAGAAAAGAAAATATATGAGCTCATATTGCAAATCTGGACCACTTGTAAAATGCCGAAAGAATGGAGTGAACCCATAATAATTCCGATTTATAAAAAGGGCAATAAGCTGGACTGTGAAAATTATAGGCCAATTTCCTTGATAAGTGTGGAGAATGAAATGAATACCAAGCGGGATTCCGGAAGCAGAGATCAGTAACAGACCATATCTTCACCCTTACAACTATACAAGAAAAAATAAAAAGGAAAGGAAAGCAAATCCACATATTGCATGTCGACTTTAAACAAGCGTACGACAATATATGCAGAAAGAAACTATTAATTGCACTTAGTGAAATGGAATTACCAGAATGGTTATACAACTGATAACAATGACATTAGAAGGGACAGAGAGTAGGGTGAGGATTGAAGGAGAAAGGTCAAACAAATTCAGGATACAGAAAGGACTACGACAAGGGGACCCCTTGTCACCCTTACTATTCAATCTGGCCGTGGAAACAACAATCAGACGAAGTGGAGTGAAGGCAATAAGAGTATTATAAATAGCCCTTACCAGATACTAGCCTACACTGATGATCTCACAATTATGGCACGGACACAAGAGGAGTTAAAACTGACATTCCAACGCCTGGGAAAGGAAGCAAGAAAATTCGGACTAATGATAAATGAGAGTAAAACAAAGTACATGATCCTCAACTGCAATGATCCCAGAGCTAATGGGCTTGCTATACGGGACAACCAACAAAATCTAAAATACAACTTCGAAAAACTGCAGAACTTTACATTTCTTGGTGTAAATATTAGCAGCAACAAAGACAGAAATCAGGAAATACAACGAAGAATTGAGGCAGCATCAAGGTGCGCGGCAATGCTGAATTCAGTGCTAAAAAACAAGACATTATCAAGGGAGGTTAAAGTTCAGATCTATAAAACGGTGATACAACCAGTAGTGACGTACGGGAGTGAAGTGTGGGTGTTGACAGAGGAAGTGCGTGGTAAAATAGCAAGGTGGGAGAGGAAAATGCTAAGAAGGATATTCGGAGGAGTGAAAACACAGGGAGAGTGGAGGAGAAGAACCAATGATGAGGTGTACGAACTGTACCGAGAACCCGAAATTGAAATTATAATCAAACAAGGAAGGTTACGCTGGCTGGGCCACCTATCGAGAATGGAGGAGACAAGAGTGCCAAAGAGGGTCCTAAAAGAGGAACCAGAGGGCAGAAACAGAAAGGGCAGACCACCAAAAACGTGAATGCAGGATGTAATGGAAGACCTAGCACGCATGAACATAGCCGATAATTGGGAGACACGAGCCGGAAATAGGAAGGAATGGAGGAAGATTGTAGCCACGGGCGCACGGGCCTTCAAGGCCTTTTGAGCTGATAGATGATGATGATGATGAATGTTGTTTTGAATATGTGCCAGTTCGTTTGCTTGCTGTAATATGTAGGTTGTTTCTGTTTTTCTAGTATGTGTGAATGTAACGTGATTATAAATGGCAAGTGATCATATGAGAGGTCGAAGCATGACTGTATCTTGAGATTCTTTGCATCTATTCCTTTTACAATGCCAAAGTCTATTAAGTCTGGTATTTTGTTCCTGTCAGCAGGCCAATAGGTTGGCTGCCCGGTGGATATTGCAGTAAGATTGTTTTCTCTTAAAGTTGCGTACAGTTGTCTGCCTTTAGGTAGTTATTCGGGAACCCCAGTGTTGGTGCTTTATATAGCAAAGTTTTGAAGTAATCTTCAAAGTCCTGCTGTTTGTTATTATATTTTGGCGGACGTGCTGATATGTTGAGCGTTCCTACTGTTTCTTCCAGAGCCACAGTAGTTGCTTGTAGATTTTCTTTGCAATAGCCTTGTAATTCATAGTGCTTGATGCCTTCTCAGATGATGACCGCTGTTCCCCTATGTGCAGTGCTGTCAGGGTGTTTGGTATCATATATGTAATACCTTGGGATTTTTAAGTAACTTTTATTAGTGAAGTATGTTTCAGATACTAACATTACATCAATGTTGTAAAATTGTAAAAATAATTTAACTTCTTGTGTGTGCATGCATAAGCTATTGGAACTTCATACATCTATTTCCACTCCTGGTAGTAGTCTTTAAAATTTGAAATGTTTTGTTAGCTTTGTGGGGGTAATTTTTTACGAGTCATCTTATATCCCTGCGAGTCATAGAAAAACACCATTCACTAAATTTGGTAATATCTTCTGCTAGCATTCTTTCCTCTTCTTCTGAGATTACAATTTATCCGCTATGCTTTCGAACTTTTCTACCCTTAATCTTGTCATGCAGTGCAGATTAAGGAATATTTTAATAGTTAGCGTCCAGTTTTAAAGTCTTTTTATCCTTTTTGACATCATACAGTGCCTTTTTTAATGTATTTTCCTCTTATATCATGAATATTAAGCCAATCTTCTTTTTATATTGTCTCACCATGGTGTCCGTCTTTGCCCTACCTGAGCACAATTTTTTGTAATTATTTTTAAAAAACTAAATAAACGCTATCATTTTGCGCCTATACTCTAAGTATAAAGTAGTAAACACCTTAATGGTAAAGTGCAATAGGTATCTATCCCTTTATATCTTCTGTGTGCAGACATTGCTTATATGTAAATCAAGAAAATTCATTGTTAAATTTGAAATGTTTCAAAGAAAGATTAATTTCTATAAGACAAGCGAGTGAGAAGTTATAGTATTTTTAAATGTGACAACTATGTACTAACAGCATGGCAGATAAATTAATGACGTCATCATGCATCCCCCATCACTGGAATTTTATAAGGCTCAATTTTCTGAGACTTGTCGTATATAAACAAAGTATACACTAACCTTTTGTACTCACTGGGGTAAATATGAGAAAAAGTCAATAAATAAGCAGAATAATTTAATCATAGTTAATACAGACATTGGACAAAAACAAAGTAATTTTTCTATATACTCTCCCTGCTTTTCAATGCACGTATCCCATCGGCCCAACATTCTTATTCCTTCCAAATAGAATGTTTGGCTGTGCAGCAAGCCATTCCTGCACCGCACTAGCAAATCGAAGTCTTCTCAGAGCTGATTTCATGGGCCAAATAAATAATAGTCCGATGAAGCAAGATCAGGACTATGAGGCAGATGTTCAAATTTAAAATTTCAGATAGTCAAGACCTCTTTCATTGCCAGCTGTGCAAAAGTGCCCAGTTTTAAGGTGTTTATTCCATTAATAGATATTCTTTTTTTATGACTTTATCCCTATACTGTAATGACATCTTTGCAAGGTCTCGGTAGTTAACACCCTCTAATTACAACAAAGAATTACAGCTCGCTGTTCTTCATTGATGCAGCCGTGCTTACAGAAATTCTGGCAGCTAACAGTTTTTGTTTTTCACAGCAATTGTATGGCATACTAACACACTAGATCAGTGTTTCTCAGTGGTGGTCCGCGGACCGGTGCCGGTCCGTGAGCAAGATATTGCCGGTCCGCAAAGTCGATTGTTGATTTCGACAATCGACTCGATTTTGTTGTCAGTCTGCCACCCCAAAATATAGGAATAGTATGAAGATTCATCTCCTATTTCACGTGGCACTGTCATCAATTGAAACATGACGTCACTTGATTAATACATTAAGTGAAAGGTACCACCATTAGTAATTTTTTTTATATCTGCCCTTGTCACTCAATTTTCTCAAACTGGAGATAAAAAACACAAACTAACAATAATTTGATTTTACAGAAGTGCCATTACACCACAAACTAGTTTCTTCGCTATTGCACTTGGGAAATTTGTATTTGTTATTTTTATATTACAATTTTCTCACGCAAAATGGAATGGCGGTACCTTACACTTACAGCCAGTCTTATAAAGGCCACTAATCTGACCTTAACTTTAATTCCCTGTTAAAATAAACAAAAGGGCATCAAATCGTTAATGCTTATGACATTTTATTCACTTATAATTTTTTTTGTCGAAGTAAACTTGACATTTTAATGAGAGTTGAATTGCCTAAAGGCAAAGAAAGAAACTCGAATTATATATGTTAAGTTTACTTCGATAAAAAAAAGCTTGAGTGTAATTCGGTACGACAATTTAATGAATACATATTTAATTTACATATTAGGTAGTAATTTAGAAGTCACTAAATTAGACCGTCACTGGAAAAGTTAAGGCAGACTTTTGCCGCTGTCATAGTGACAAAAAACCGGGGCCTATGGGATTTTTAGTGTATGCATTAACCCTTTCAATGCGAAAGCCGTATATATGCGGTTTGGATTGTTCGTGCCTCTTGTGCGAAAGCCGTATATATACATTGCAATACATCTTTTGCGTGCGGAACCAAATATTTGCATGTTTCGAAGTGGGGGTTGTTTTATATGGTGGGAATAATTATTCGCCGTAACCTCATGCCCGCGACGACCCAGTGACACTTGTGCAACAAAAGGTGTGTGACGATATCTCACAAATTGCTTACGCCAAGAAGTGGCAAATATTATACGCTAAACAGTTTTCCGCACAGCCAGTTGAGTCCGCGCCAAAAGCGCGCCGCACAGAAAGGGTTAAATTGTCATTAGTAAACAAATTTTGACATGCTTTTATTTATTTTAACAGCGAAGACTGGCTGTTAGTGTGTTGATCTAGTGACCTTATTAAACCACAAATAGAGAAATTGACCAAGAATAGGCAAGCCCATTTATCATATATAATGCAACTAGTGGGTTCTTCATTATCAAATAATCATTTCTGTTTACACGAGATATATTGTTTGGCAATCACGCGAGTCCGAAGGATTGCCTAAAACAATATATCGAGTGAAAATAGAAATGATTTGATAATCAAGAAGATACAAGTTGCATTCGGCTAGATTATATGACGAGTCAATAAACAACGTTTGAATAGTGTATTTTAAATATTAAAAGTACAGTTAATGTGGTTATGACAATTGTACTGACAGCAGGTAACGTGATGTTTGTGGAGGCGTCTGACTATCATCTATTAATCAGGAAGGTATGTGATTATCAGTTGCTATGTACATTATCAAATATTAGTACATGCGTAACTATGCATTTTGCCGTTTTTCATTGGTTGATGTTTGAGGGAGTGGTATAATCACAGTAATGCAACGTTGTACAAAGCTGGTTGTCAATAAATGTAGCGGTCCGTCTTACATTAGTTAAAATAATACCGGTCCAGCACATTAAATAGTTTGAGCAACACTGCACTAGATTACTTTTGTACAGTGTGCCAGAATCCTTCTTATATTATAAAAATTGAAAATAAAGAGAAATTCCACATATTTACTGACTTTTCCTCTTACATCGCGCCTCCGTCACGAGCCACAGTGACAATATTTACAATTGAATTTTGCGATGGGCAGCTGATGTATATTACTGTTATTAATTTCTGATTTTCTAACACCCATTGTTGATTATGAATCTTTTCGTTTCCTCAAATACATAATTTTTGTTTTTAAGTTTTGATTCTACCACCCTAAAATGATATTGTTAACAAACTCGTGGTTCACTTTTTCATCAATCGCGTTAATTGATTATTGGAAATTCAAAAAGCTTATTTAATATGAACTTTAAAGCCGACCCAATGATTAGAGATATTGATTTAAACAAGAGTACTCCTTTTTGTATTTTCCAATTATTTGGCTATTAAATTATTCGACCAACTTGACATTGAGGTTGTAATCAAGCAACATATGTAAAAAAAGAAAATTTTACGTGAGGTTCATCACTGACAGTATCAATACATTAGAAGTAAACCGTTGAATAATAAGAATAGAGATTCGCTGTTACTGAATTAGGTACTTACAATTTCATATTAATTACTGATAATACTGCCATGTTATTATTTTATTTTATTTTTTATTTTATTTTGGTACTCAGCCAACAGCCGTTAGGCCAATTATAGGCGTCGCTGTACATTTTATGGGGACTTCCAACCCCACTAACGACTATCATAATGTTATTATGACATTCGGGACCAACTATTTCCGTGACAGCCGTATCACGAGGCGCCGAGAGAAGCAGCTATGGAACTGCCATCCAAGTTCTGACCAGAAAGAGCGTTGCTTAACTCTACTGATCGAACGTGGACGCTTGTTCAAGCTACACCACCCGGAACCTTAGTACAGTAGTGAAACAATACTTGTGGCAGCCTTAACTACCCGTAAAAATGTGATTAACAGATATAAAATATCACCTTCAGTTGATAATTTTGTTGAATGTCAAAGTATTATGGCCGTAACCTGAAGACTGTTAAAAAACAAAGCCAAAAAGTAACCCTATTTCAGATATTTAGCATCAAATTAGAGAAATTGCAAAGTGTCATATTGCAAGGACAATAGTACCTGGTGAAATTGATAATTCTGTTTTAAACCAGCTAGCTCCGTCATATGTAAAAAAGAAATCGAACATATATTAGCTGATAATATTAATGTTGACAATTTTTTCACTAAGTTTTTCAACTTTCTAAAATAAAGTTTACTTTTAAAAATGTTGAACAGATTAAATCGAACACCGCAATAATAATACTAGGTTGTGCTATAGCCTGTAACGTCACGTAACAACTGTCACCGAAATGACAACAGAGACTGACAGCCTAATGTGCTCTCCAAAGCACAGCTGGCTGCGATTTTACTGTCACTATTGGTCAGACACTCATCCGAGAGCCTACTGCCGCTAACGTTGCTTAATTCTCGTAACTGTTTGACCAGTCCCGGAAACATACCAAATATCACCTCAATTGAATAAATGTTACAGAAAATAGAAGATACGCCAAAAATAATACATAACAAATGGAGCTATTGTTCCCTTAATACGTTTTAAAAATGTTGATTTTTGGTATACATATAACCATTTCCAAATTTTTGCATCGAATTTCCCAACAACTTGTAGAGAGGGTGCCTAGGGAAAGTGTCCTATGCCTGGGAGTTGCATTCTCTTAAATGAAACGTAATGTGCAGTACCCCACGTGTTACTCGGCCTTACATTTTAAATTTAGACATTTTGTTTCATTTTCACTATACAACTGTAAAATCTGTAATTTTAAATTTCGGTTCTGTGGACTTATAATCAACGTATAAAGCTCGGTACTGACTTGAGCATTTTTACGCGCACGAACGTGTGTGCGCGTAAGCCGTTCATGAGCGTAAAAATGCTCAAGTCAGTACCCAGCTATAAAACCGACAAGCGATGAATTGCGTTCGTGCGCGTTGCCGCGTACATGCACGCAAATTCGGCCTGGTACTGATTACAGCAATTTTACGCGCGAACTGTTCGTGCGCGTAAAAATACTCAAGTCAGTACCGAACTTAAAGTACAAAGCGGTTTCAACATTATTAAAAGAAAAAGGAAATGTTTTACACAGCACTTTACTCAACTGTCTTTACATCTTTAAGTTTTAAACTTTTCTTTAATGGACACAAAATGACCATTCTGTGATTACATAAAACTATTTTTCTCGTTTGTATAAGGTTTGATAGTTTTATCTTTATAAATAATAGTTACAAATGAAAAACCAGTTTTAAACATATAACAAAACAAGAGAAACCAATGAAATGTTATATTAATTTCTTCAAATTTAACGAATTCTCTATCTCTTTGAGATCTATATACATGAGACATTTACCCTGTATATATGTAGACGTTGAAGTTTAAATTATGTCAAATAGGTATTTGTTAACTTACATGCATTTTTTCTACGATCGTGTCAAAATGATAACTTTTTGCAGTTTCTAGTGTTGTTTATAGCACTCTTAATTTTAATGAGCAAATTACATCTATTTTGCAAGTTGCTATTGGTGACATGCAGAGCTATGCAGTAATTAATTACTTTGTAATTAAATTACTAATTAAATTTCTTTTTGTTTATTTGCCTTGGAATTGCACTACTTTTAAAAATACAGTAATTGTAATTGGTAAATGCCTAGTTTATTAAAAAGTACTTGACAATTACTTTTTAAAGGTAATTAATTACTACATTCAATTACTTAATTACTTCGACTATTAAATTACTCTAAAGTATTTAAATTACTTGACAAGGATTTGAATTACTAAATTACTGACCTTGATTGGGTATTAAATCTCCAAAATGCAAAAAGAAGATAAGGCTTGATTAAGTTATATGCTAAGCAAATTGCAGTTCCAGAATCAATATAATGAATTTATGTCGCACTACAACATTATTGTTTCTTAATAACTGGGATACTGGGCATATGGGGTAAATAATACCCTGGCAGGCATTATGAGTTACTATGGTACGTAAATGGTCAGAAATGATAAGCGTCAAATTTCTGACCAATCACGTACCTTGTTGCGTCGATGCTTTCACAACAATAGTTGATCATTCAATATAAGCTTTCTAATCCATCTTATGTAGGTTATTAAGAAACACTATTAAGAAAAAATTTTGGATGTACAACAGGCATTACTTGATGTTTATACCCTCGGGAGATTTTCAAATCATCGGACCATGACTAGTTGGATAACAGCTAGTTTTGTGCATTAGCAATTTGGTGCAGGCGCGCATGTTTGTAGATGGGATATGTATGTGTTGTTTCTTGTGTAGTGTAGGCCAGAGGTTCCCAAAGTGTGCGCCTTAGATAGCACATAGGGGCGCCGCAAGGCACTCCTGCGAACACGGGCAGACATAGCAGTCTGGAATATTCTAGAATGAACATTTCGAAACGGCCTCGAAGCTAATGGAACTATGTAACATTGTAAGTAGGTGGGGCGGCTAGTATAAGTAAGGCACCACTTTAGCGAACCAATTCTGTTCCTAAATAACAATCGAAGAGTAAACATCTGAGAACAAAAGTAAACAGTTTTAAGACGCCCGCTACCAGAGGAGTGCCCGCTTTGTTTCAGTGTGTCGTAAGCCAAAGCAAAAAGCTATGCATCGACATGGGAGGTGAACACACGTTCCTGCTATACTATTGCAGTTCACGATGGCTTTCATGTGGTAACGTCTTATCCGTGCGTTCGAGCTACGTCAAGAAATTCACACTTTTCTACATGAGGAAGGTCATGAAAACTCCAGGTACTTTGTCAAACCCGACTTTTCGCTGAAACTAGCGTATTTGCACGACTTATTTGACAAGCTGAATGCCTTGAATCTGTCTCTGCAAGGCTATAACATGCGTATTTTGAAACTTTTTAAGAAGGTTGCGGCGTTTAGAAAAAAGCTGCAGTTGTAGATAAGAAAAATCAATGAGGATGGCGGTCAAGATTGTTTCCCTGAATTGCACAAATACGTGGCCTGTAATAAAATCGTTGTTTCACAAGACTGACTGGTTTGCAAAATACTTTCAGGGAGACAGTCGAGAAATTTGTGTGGATCAAAGATCCTTTCCGTGCTCAAGCTCCACCAGAATTCACTTCGCAGGAAGAACTCTCTTGAAGGTTTTTACCATTTAGTTCATTTTTTTCACATTTTAGTTTAATGATTCAAATTTATTCAACGTGAGGTTCGTCTTAAGAGTTGTTTTCATTTGTGTGCTTGATTTAGGTCATTGTACACATTTTTTGACAAGGGCCCCGGGAAAAAATACTAAACCTGTAAGTGCGCTGCGGTCTGATAGTTTGGGAACCCCTGGTGTAGGCTGTTCAGGATGCCGCATTGTAGCTTGCTAATAATTATTATGTAAGAAGTGAAAAATATGTCTGCGGTAAAGTACAATTACAAAGTAAGGTACGGTAAACATATTCAGTTTTTCCATAACAATTGACAACAAATAGCTTTGTTATACAATATTGGTTCATTATAATTAATTATTAATTTGAATTTGTTTGTTCAAACCGATGTACTAGCACATGGCTATCTAAATACTACTAAATAGAAATATACAACAGTGTCTAGAGAAAGTAATTGAAAAAGTAATTTATGTTGTGCAATTATAATAACCAAGTAGTTGATATTTGAATTACTATTTCATATGAGTAATTAAAAATCTGGTAAATCAATTACTTCATTGCGCGGTAATAAGTAATTAATTCCTTTTTAAAAGTAATTTGCCCAGCTATGGCTGGCATGTTTTAATACTATATTAAAGCACACTTTGTTGTAAATGTGAATGTCAACATAACCTACAATTTATAGCACAATGTGGTGGAAAAAGTGTCACCGAACTAAGTTTTTATATTTCCGTTACGATCATAGAAAGATAGTGTATGATACACATGTAAAGTGCCATTAAAGCATTAGCGATGTAAAAAGCATGTTGTGCATGTTCTTCAAAGGCTTACTTAAACCAAAGATTACAGAACAAATATAAGATGCGTCACTCGCGGCATTTACAAACAAAACTGCACTTCAAACGCGTGTTGACAACTCGCCGTTCACTACTGCAGATAGGGTGTAATATTTTTTGAAGGTATTCTCAAACCACCAAAAAGTGTTACATTAGTGGTTGTATATGCTTTAAGTTTACAAAACACGGTTTCTTTATCTGCAAGATTCTTTGCCAAATTAACGAAACCAACACAAACATCACAGCTATGCTGAATTAAACGACCGTTACCACTCGAGAAACACCCGTATAATGCCTGGAGATCAATAAGCACTGTGAAGCACTGGCGGCAAACCGTCTTAGAACGCTCCGATTGGCCGAGTGACGCATCTTATATTTGTTCTGTAATCTTTACTTAAACACTAGAATCATAATATACTATGTAAGTTTATAAGTACTCTATCGCGTTAAACATTAATGGGCTTTCCTATTCCCAGTTTACAGTTACACTTTACATTAGATTAATTAAAATGTAAATTTTCAAGATAAATGTTTTGGAGCTGAAATATATTCTAGAAATTTAATTACTAATTTTCCAAAACATTATTTAACTTCATTCCACGTACCTAACGACTCTCCATCATAATGTCAACATCATTTTAACGATATAAAATAAAATTTAATTTTTTTCTCTATATTACAACAAATCTATATATTTTATAAAAAAATAACAATCTCACTACAACTATTCTTTGGCAAGGACCATAGCTGTTCTGCATGGGATGTAAATCTGAAATGAGAAATAATTTATATACCACCCTTATTATAAGTTATCTTAATAATCCTTACTTGGAAAGAATGCATTCGACCAGCAAATCCGTCATTTTGAGTAAGATATGGTATAGTTGTATCTACACGATTATGGCCTCCAAATTCAGGAGCATCTGAAGACAGTACAATTAAAAACTTTCCGGCATCGTTAGTTCCAATACGATAATCTGGGAAACTTTTAGTGGGATGGAAGTTAAAAATAAATACCAAACCAGCTCGTTCAGCGACTATAACTTTGTCATCCTCGTGCTTCCAGCTTACGTATGCTGGATGGGCATGCAACCACCCATACCTTTGCTCTGTATGATTCATTGCAGCATCCCACGCATTTAAGTATTTGTATTTGAGAATAGCGTCATCTACCAAATTCCACTGTCTACGAGCATAATGGTAAGAGCTATTATTGCCTGCTCGTGGGAAATCTAGCCATTCAGGATGTCCGAACTCATTGCCTATGAAGTTCAAATATGCTTCTCCGCCTAATGAATGAGTAATCAAGCGGATCATTTTATGCAGAGCTATTCCACGATCAATAATGCTTGAAGGATCAGATTGAGTACTCATATGAGTATACATTTCTTTATCCATTAACCAAAAAGCAATAGTTTTATCTCCAACCAAGGCTTGATCGTGTGATTCGGCATATGCAACATTAGGTTCCATCCATCTTCGATTTGTTAGTGTATGTATAAGGTTACCAATATTCCAGTTATCGTCGCTTGTATCTTTCAATAATTCAATCCATTTATCAGGTATAGCCATAGCTAAACGATAATCAAATCCTAATCCACCTTCCTGAACAGGTCTGCAAGTACCGGGCATTCCAGATACATCTTCAGCAATTGTGACGACTTGTGGATGAAGAACATGGGCCATGTGGTTGGCAACCATTAAATATACTACAGCTTCTGTATCTACATTAAGACCATAATATTCATCATAATGACCGCTAAACCCTTCGCCAATTCCTCTGGAGTGATACATCATAGAAGTAACCCCATCAAACCGAAAGCCATCAAACTGGTACTGGACTAACCACCATCGTAAATTAGAGAGCAAAAAACGTTGTACTTCAAACTCCAAATAATTGAACAAGCGAGAATCCCACAGAGAGTGAGTACCACGACTTCCAGTATGAAAATAGCAAGCATCCGTACCATCAAACATATTGAGGCCGTCCATTACGTTCTTACTGGCATGAGAATGAACAACATCGAGCAAAACATACAATCCTAATTCATGAGCCCTATCTACCATACGTTTCAACTGCTCTGGGGTACCGTATCGACTGGAAGCTCCATAAAAACTGGTAACTTGATAGCCAAAACTGGCATAATAGGCATGTTCCATAATTGCCATCACTTGTATAGCATTGTATCCTTGTTTCACAATTCGTGGCAGCACATTGTCAGCAAAATTATCGTAGGAGCCCACACATAATTCAGACGTTGCAATTCCAACATGGCATTCATATATTCTCATGCTTTTTGGTCGGTTAACTTTTGGGTGTTTAAATATGTATCTCTAGAAAATATTATATTACAGCAACAGTTAGAGTATTCAAAGTGATACTTTACTTCAGAATATGGAGGATTCCAAAACTTATGTCTGTAGATGGTGCCTTCAGATTTGGGTGGCTCTACGACATAGGTCGCCCAGGGTGACAGTCGGTCTTCTTTTGAACCAGACTGAGTTTCCACTACTACCTATTAACAATAAATATATTTTACACTGTGTTAGGATTTAAATAGCAAATATTTTCCTTCGCAACAATTAATAAAAATACCTATTAACAAGAAAATAGCTATTTGGTATAAAAATTAACGTCAACATATAAAGTCACGCTTCATTATGAAATTAGGCCTGCAGGAGTATCTTTCAATAACACTACTGGTGTAGCACTTGAATTTATTATAGCAAAAAAAGGACGGCAGACGAGGACAATATTTGAAATGCGATACGTAAATCAATGAGTCTAGTTTGTATTAATTGTCGTGGTCAGTAGTACCCACAAAATACTGTTAGGTTCTTCTACCTTTAATTCTGAATTATGTGGAATAGCACATGATCCATCAGCATTTGGTGGCAAAACAAGTTCCCATTTTCCAAAATCCAGCCGTTTGTATGGATGACTTTCACGGTTCCAGCCATCTAAAAGTGTCAATGTACACATAGTCATACAGGCATATTTTATATCTTACTAAATTCTCCCGCTAAAAACAACTGCCGAGCACCTGGAGCCCATTCTCGGCAAACTATAGAATTGTCTTGTTGTACATTTAGGCCAAATTGTTTATACCCTTGTGTAAATGCATCGATACCTCCACCGTGCTCCTCAATTTTTTCGATTGTATCCTTGAAGCAGGCATACCTAAAAAATATAAAATACATTTTTACTAATAATAAAAGTAATAAAAATGCAAATATATAACTAAATCACAAAAAAGGTATGCACAAACTAGAAAGTAACCACTAAAGATTAATGTAACAATTATTATTATTTATTAATATCAAGGCAATATCTGAATTTCAACATAATGATAGTATTGCTCCAACTATTTTTTAATAGCTTATTCGCCTCTCTTCATACAAAGAGGACCAAACAATGATATATTACAAGGGAAAGTTCATTAATTCGCTCCCCGAATATCTAGAAAGCCATGGGATAACAAAAGAAAACTCAATGTCTTCTGTTTGTACATCTGTCATAAGTCACAACACAACAAAGTTTCAATAATTTCGCATAATTAGTTTAGTTATAATAATTAAAAATACGATGAGAATTTTATTAATATATTTTAAATGGACAAAACGGAATATAGAGTGATAATAATGTTTTTGACAAGCAGGAAAAGTTTGACAACTGTTTGGGAAGAGCTGTCAATAGTTTATGGCGATTCTACTCACTGTACAATCAAAGTGATCCAAGCTTTTTAAATGGGATAGTCTCTAGTAGGGATGTCGGCGGGTACCCAGGCCGACCCAGGTAATAGTCAATCCGGGTTATTTTCAGGACCCAGGTACCCGACTAGTTAATTATGTAATTTCCGGAAAGTCAGCTCTAAAAAAACATAACCATCCAGTAATAACAAGAATCCCCCATCCCATACCACACAACGTCGTTTCTTGTTTCATATAATAAATCCGCTTCACGGAAATATTCAACCCGTCAATAGTATCATTAAATCGCGTCAGTATGGGATGAAGTAACATAAACATCCCCTGTGTGATGTTGATGCTGCTACCAATTTCAGATAGTCACGTAGTTGAATTTGATAGCACTTGAAAGTGTGAAAATATTTACGAATAAGAGTGAAGACGCATGAAACGGTTCAAGCCGAGTCGGCCTTTGATATTTAAAGCAGACTAAACACACAATGCATCGTGCAGCGGGTACCCTCGCCAAGACCCTGTGTCGAGCGCGTTTTTCTTGCTTTGAGGTACCTTCAGCCTGCATTGTCTTATGAAAGTCTACACATGACAAGCGATTTTTCGGCGGTGAGTATCATGCGCAGTTGTCAACTATATTTGTTATATATGAAAATACTTTACTTATATGAGTAGTACCTGTGATTATTTGTTTTGAGCGTTATACATGTACTAATTTAATTTTAGTGGTAAATATGGGTACCAATATCCAAACTGAAGATACTGGAAATGCAGCCAAGACCAGCCATATGAAATACGCAACATGAGCATTACGCAAATGAAATATTTTTTCCTGATATTCTTTAACACGTTAATCGCCGCAATACAAATTCAGAAATGGGTCTCAAGGGCCAACTACGTAGAAGAAACAATAAAACATATCTAATATTGAAACGCCTATAAATAGGCAGCCAAATACGCTATCCAAGGGGTAAATGTGTTGTTGGGTATAGAAGGCCATGTGCATTAGGCAAAGCATGTAAAGTTACGCACAATGAGAAGCTACATTGAATCACACGGCCACAAAAACTTTTCAACGTGAGATGCAAGTTAGCATCACACGGCGCTGTAAATAAAAAGATTGAAATGCACGTTAGCTTCACGTGGCGATTAACGTGTTAACAAATGGGTGTTTCCACATATGCTGATTCTTTTTCTTCAACTGACAATAAATTAAACTATTAAGGTTATAAATTCCTTGTCAGAATCCATTGTCTATAATAGGAATACTGGCAACATGTCATCGTTATGTTTAGAGCACCGACTTTTTAGCCGATTCATGTGTTTTATTACAGTCGGCCGCCGACTCGGTGTGAACCGCTTCACGTGTCTTAACTCTAACAGACGACTTGCAGTTTGAATTGGTGAGTAGGTACTATTTCAATTTAGTTCAGTTTAAAACTCGCAGCATACAAGAAAACAATTGTAGCTACCTCAAATGTTCACATATACGCTAAAATTTTTGTTATATATTTTGGGTACCCGAGAGTACCCGGGTACTGTTTTCAGGTACCCGGGTTTGATTTTAGACCAGGTACGACATCCCTAGTCTCTAGATCACAGAAGAAAATGTTGGAGAAATAAAAAATTTAATTTTACAAAATGCGGGATTAAGAAACAGAAATTGTGTAGATATGAAACATGAGTTAATTATTATCACCCAGAGTCTAAACAAGAATCGATGCAGTGGCACTGTAGGGGCACAGAGCACCCCAAGAAGTTCAAAGTTATGCAGTAGGCACGAAAAGTCATGGCAACAATTTTTTGGTACTCACAAGAAATTCTCTTGATTACAAATAAAACGATGCAAAGATTACTGGAGAATATTATGCTAATGTTCTACATTTTTTATAAGAAACCAGTAAAGGAAAACTAGGCAAAAGCATGCTGCCAGTCTAGTCAAGACATGGTCCATAGCGACCTTCATATTTTCCCAAATTTAAAATAGAAGCTAAGAGGACAAAGATTTTTAAACAATAATGAACTAATCACCACTGAATTAACCATTTTGAAAACAAGAACAAAAGCTACTACTTTAAGGGTTAACAAAAAGTAGTTGAAAAATATCATAAATATGTATAGGAAACTATAAAAGCATTATGTTGCAAAATAAACATATTTAAATTTTTGTATAACCTTCCTTTCATACCTTAGGAAACAAATTTATGGACCTCTTCACGTACATATCTAGTATAAAATAAATACTATGTACTACTAAATAACCTTAAATTTTTTTATCTTGAATCTAAATATCATTATATCAACACACTTGTTCGATTTCACTCAAAATACATTTATTTATTTATTTGCGAGCTTTTGCTCATTATAGTAAATCAACTTTGGAAGGGAATCAACATCGCATACGACAAAATACAATTAGTTTAACATTTAACAATATACAACATAATACAATAAGTAAAAGAGTATATAACACATTGATTATAACAATAAGTTAGAAATTAAACAACCAAGACATGGGTTTCAAAAATTACAATTGAACCTAACCAACACAATCAAACACCACACTGTCCCAATACACACAAAAACTGCAGAAACCCAAAAAAATCGAGGCAATCTGAATAAAAATATTCAAATTTGGCTGCTCTAGTGTTCGAGTTCCATTTCGTGGATCTGTTAACTGGCCACCTCGTTCGTCCGATTTGACGCCATTAGATTATTTTCTTTGGGAATATGTAAAGTCGCAAGTCTACGCCGATAAAACGGAAACAATTGAGCACTTGGAACCCAACATTCGACGCGTTATTGCCGAAATACAGCCTGATTTACTGTGAAGAGTGTGTGAAAATAGGACCTCCAGATTACGTCATGTACGCGCCAGCTGCGGCGGTCACATGCTCGAAATCATATTCAAACAGTAATGCCATAAAATTATCTTTCAAATAAAACCAATTCCATGGATATTAAAAACATTTTTCTGTGTTTTATTTCAATTTAAAGTTCTCCGCCTCTAAAAAAAACACCCTTTACATTAGAATATTTATTAAGTAACGTACTACTAGAAGGTAAAATTTTATCAATTGGAGATTTTAATATTCCTAAAATTTTCTGGAACACCAGTAATGATGGCGACAAGCACCTTACCATTTATTAATAAAATGTTAACTATTTCAACAGATTCCTATAGATCATTTCATACTTCAAATTCAGTACGGGACGGCTAGGGCAATGTAATTCTTATGCGAGTTTTCTGGACGACGTTGTCACTTCTCGGCAGCGACCGACAGTGTAAGTTTGTTTGAAGTAATGCCAGATGCAGATTAGAAGAAGCAAGCTATTAATAGTTGTTAAGTGTCCCAAAATACAAAAGCGGGATTTATTTATGATTGACAGGTGAGTATTTACTTCCAAGGAAATTGGTGCTAAAATGTAGCAACATTGTTTTGCATAAGGCAGCATACAGAATTTAAAGTATGAAACGATCTATAGATCTGGTATTCAGTAACTGTGACTGCGTAATTAAAGTTTTCACTAGCGATTCATCACTAGTCCTGAAGATAATTATCACCTTTATATATATAATGCTTCTGTACGTATGTACGTGACTGAACTCCTCCTAAACGGCTGGACCGATTTTGATGAGATTTTTTGTGTGTGTTTGAGTGGGTTCCTGGATGGATTAGATTCACAATTGGACCCGGTAGGTGGCGCTGCAATCGGATTCTAGGAATTTTTTAAAATTTTTTTGACAAATTTCTCTTTTTTAATTTTTTTAAGATTTCTCGCATATCAGAACATATAACCCCAAAATTTCAACCCCCACCACCCCCCAATATTTTTAAAATAAAAAAATCGAAAATTCGAATATCGAAAAAACGTTTGCTGAACCCGCTAATAGCAGGCACACCAACGTTCGGGCAGGACAACGTCTGTCGGGTCCGCTACCCCTTAGGGGGTGAAATGGGGTAAATAAGCCTAAAAATCGATATGGGTGTCGTTATTGAGGTTTTTTGGGATGTTGATTGCGAAAATGGCATTTATTTTTAAGTCCAAGACGATGAACATGATAAAATTAAAAGAGAAAAATTATTTTTGGGCAGAACAACGTTTGCCAGGCCAGCTAGTAAATATATAGAATTATTACTTAATACTCATAGCTCAAAAAAATTACTTATGAAATTTGCACAGATACTGAAACTTCATCAAGCAAACTATGATCATATTTTCAAACTTTTAGAATAAATTTCTTGGGAAGTTGTTTTACATAATCCTAATACTGAAGATAGTACTAATAAATGTTATCAATTATTAAATAATATCAGTATGGACAAAATACTAGAAACTGTTGTGTGTATGCAATTAAAAGGCTATTTTGAAAATAATGGATTACTATACGATGGCCAATCAGGATTCAGGAGCCGACACTCGTGTGAGTCAGCCCTACAATATGTGTGTGCAAACTGGAGGAGAGACATGAGTGAGTCAAAAGTAACCTTAGGTGTATTTGTAGATTTAAAGCGTGCTTTTGAGACTATTGACAGGAATGTACTTGTTCAGAAGCTTGTATTATATGGCTTGAGTGGTAGTGCTTTAGATTGGATAAAAGATTTTTTGACACATAGAAACCATTGTACCAAAGTAAATAGTAAAGTATCATCCCCAAGAGAAAGTGTGTGGGGTGTCCCACAAGGAAGCGTGTTAGGGCCTCTTTTATTTATTGCTAATGTGAATGACATTCAGAACTGTCTAAGAAACTCATTCGTGAATTTATTTGCCGATGACACTTTAATATCGGTTTCTGGTACAGACTTTGAACTAATAACCAAGATTTTAAACGAGGAACTTCAAATATTATACGGATGGCTATGCCAAAATAAACTAAAGTTAAATAGCTCTAAAACAAAATGTATGGTTATTGGTTCCAAGATAATGTGCCAAAAATATTGTGTTTTGGGATATAAACTTAACATAAATGGAGATGATATTAATTTTGTTTCTAGCATTAAGTATTTGGGAGTTATGTTAGACCAGCAATTAACTTTTAGTAATCATGTTGATTATATGTGTAAGAAAATTGGTAATTATTATTAATTTCTTGTACAAAGGAAAATATTTATAGGCTACAAGTACAACAAAATAAAGTGATGCGCATCTTATTGAACTGTGATAGATACACTCCAATACAAAATATGTTGAACATGTTGAAGTGGCTTAATATAGGTCAATGTATTGAACCGGCAAATCACATTTTAATCTACAAGATTGAACATAACTTACAGCCGGTGTATTTGAAATCATACCTTGTAACTCGTGAAAACTTTCACGATCACAATTTAAGATCGAATCATCATTTTAATATCCCTAGGATAAGAACAAACAGCGCTTCAAAAATCATTGTTTTATAGTGGGATTTGCTCGTACAACTCTCTACCCGAATAGGTAAAAAATGCAAATAGTTTGACAACTTTTAGCAAGAATCTTAATGTTTACTTAAGAAACTGAACTATTTTTTCAATGATATTAGCATTTTTTATGTAATTAGTTTAAGCTAGCCAAGTGCTAAATAAACGTTTATTTATTTATTTATTTATTTATAGTTACAAGCAAGCACGTACCCGTAAAGAAAGCTGCCATTACGTGATTTCTGTTTTGGTATTCTTTGCCGACAATTAAAGTCATCATGCAGAAATTAAAGTTTCATAAAAAATGGAAAATATATCATAACCAATCAGATTTTAATTCATTTACTATACTTTAAGCTAGATCCAAAACACTAATAAATACTGATTAAGTATAAAACTTACACCAATTCTATCAAAAGAGATATAATGGAGCAGGGATGAGCAACCCCCTGATATGGATGTGAAAAAACGCGCCTTACAGAACTATCTTAAAGCCTACAATTGATGAATGTAGAAACGTTAGTATGCAGATTACCTTTCAGCAAGATGCGTGTCATACAGCTAAAAGTTGAATAGTGGTTCTTGGAAAATGAAATTCCACTATTAAGATGGCCATCTAGTAGTCCACACCTATCACCAATTGAAACATTATGGCATATAATGAAAAAAATATTACAAGCACATCCTGCGAAAGTTACCAGAATTGCGATTCAAGATATCTGGGACGGTTTTACCCTAGATGAATGTCAGAACCTACTTAATACTATATTCGCAAACAATATTGTTTTCCATTGTATAATTCATCAATAAAACTTGTGCTCCAAAATTGTGAATACGGAAAGTGTGATTAAAGTGATTAATAAATTCAGATCCGCACTTCGCCATCAAAAATTCTTCAAATTCGTTGAATCTAAATAAAATGTTTAAAACACACGTGCGCCCATCTTGGTCATGAACAAACAACAAACAACCAAATAATATGATTGCTGGTAACTGTAAACTTACTGAAGTTTTAAAACTTATTTATAACGGGTGTTAGAAAACTCGTCTTATCAGAGTCACCTGTGCTTATTAAAACGTATGTCTTGTATTGGTACCTAAGTTAATTTTCAAGTAGACCCAAAATCGCATGAGTAGTCCACAGTTACTGTTTATCCGTGTCTTTTATGTCAGAATTTGACAGATTATAGGTGTTGTGTTAGCAATACTTCATTTGTGCAAAGGTTAATTAAAAGTTAGAAAATTATTATTCAAAACTACTCTAATACACAGGAAGTTCAATGCTACACAAATTAATAAATCAATTGTTATAAAAGATAAGTAAAATATTCACCCTCCATTTGTAAGCATAAGCAAACCCTTTGTTTAGGTTATTAATCGTATGTCTTGTATTGGTACCTAAGTTAATTTTCAAGTAGACCCAAAATCGCATGAGTAGTCCACAGTTACTGTTTATCCGTGTCTTTTATGTCAGAATTTGACAGATTATAGGTGTTGTGTTAGCAATACTTCATTTGTGCAAAGGTTAATTAAAAGTTAGAAAATTATTATTCAAAACTACTCTAATACACAGGAAGTTCAATGCTACACAAATTAATAAATCAATTGTTATAAAAGATAAGTAAAATATTCACCCTCCATTTGTAAGCATAAGCAAACCCTTTGTTTAGGTTATTAATAACATTTCTCAGAATTTGAGGGTTACTGTGTAATATTCCACCCCCTTATTAAGGGCGCCAAAATCTATACCTCAGATTAGCTCTAGTCAGAGAATCACTTTAGCTCAAATATGGAATAGATTAATAACACAGGAGAACATTCAAAAACAAATATAATGTGTTTAAATTAACAACTTAAATTGAATTGTATATTTCGATAAATACAGGAATAATAACGAGGGTATTGTTTGAGTTTATGGATAGCGCTGCAACCTCAGTTGCATGAAAGTACTGCAGGCCTGCTGGCCACGGTCCTCTATAACGCACGCTGGGTCCTTAGATGACGCGACAAATTAGGTCAAAGCGTCCGCTTGAAGCTCACGCACTTCGCTGGAAGCGACTGTAGTTCTTTTGCAGCAGTTGTGATATCAAATCGTTTACAGAAAATGATCGCTGCAAATTCCTCTGATTATAAGTACGTTTCTAAAGGTTACCTGCGTTCAGCGAGCTATTTATGAACGGCCGAAAGATCCGCATATATGCCCAGGCTCTAGCGGAGAATTTGCCGGCGTCCGCAGCTCAAATCTTCGATGTGACGGTGACCTCGGGGATTCCGCTATTGAAATGGCGACGCACTGGAACTGGAATGCCTTCGCCTACGAGCTTTTGGAAATCTTCCAGGGTGTGGGCAGCTGCTTTGACAGGTGAACGCTTTATCTAATGATCTTCAGGTGTCGGTTGCTGGTATGCAGTTGCGGTGGTAGAAAATCTCGAAACGCTTTAATGTCAACAAAATTAAGTTTGTTGAAATGCAGCCTTCATGAACGCAATTAAAATTTACGCTCTGGATTCAAGCGAGTACGGACAAAATAGCAACGGCGGTCTGGTTCGGCGAATTACAGAAAAATTAACTTGCAGGTGCTGTGGTCTCGACTTGCAATTAACGGCGGTCTGGTTGAATGGGATACAGGGAAATTAACTTACAGGGGTCGCGGTTTTGACTTGCAATTAACGGCGGTGGGGTAGGACAAGTTACAGGGAGGTTAAATGTCCTCATGGGCTGGCAGAAACGTCGTCGGCTCCTTAAGGGCTTTATAACTGATCTTACTTTACGAGACAGATACGCTGTCAGGATAAAGCAAGATCATATCAAGAAAGGTAGGAAGGTATCTGGAAAGGAATCTCAAGTTAATATGGAGCGGCCATGTGTTCTCTTTATATACGTTTCGTGCGCTCTTATCGGCACTCAGACTCCCTACTCCATGGGAGGGGAAAAACACGCTTGCGGTTCTTTTGCTTGGCTCGAGCATCGGCAGCAGGATTCTGCTATCTTCTTTTGTCGCAGCGGCTAGATGTAAACGTTTGATAATGCGATGAATTAAATTCCAAATACTTTTTAGGTATCATTAGAATTTCAATTCAAGAGCAAACGTTACACCTGTTTAATTTTTCGCATTTTGTCAAAATACGTTTTTGAAGCTTATCAATATTTGCAACACACGTTTTAAAAAATTAGTTCTTCTGATACGGCCACACAAAGTAGTCCAACGGAGTCAAATCGCACGACCTTGCTGGATAATTAATGACACAATTTCTACTGATTAATCTATGGTCAACAAATTGCCGAAGAAAAGCCAGTGTTTCAGGAGTAGCAGTTGCCCCATCTTGTTGGTGGAAGCCAGTTTGCAGTTCATCATGGAGCTGGTCGATGAACGGAGTGAGAATTTCTTCTCGATACCGCTGAGCTGTACGTGTGCAGTTGAAGAAGATTGGCCCTACTAACCTCCACTGCCTGAAAGCAATCCAAACTCCAATTTTTTCAGGGTATAATGGAGTTTCTTGATAAAAATTGTGATTTTCTGAGGTCCACATTCGTGTGTCCTGTGAATTAATGTAAGATGAACGATGAAACCACACTTCGTCTGAAAAGAAACATTTTTCCAGCTGGTTATCATTCATGTTTTGCATGAACCACTGCCAATACTGTCTCCCGGAGACAAAATCTGGTGGGCTCAGTTCTTCGAAAGCAGTTAATTTATATGGATGGAGTTCCAAGTTCTTTCTCAAGATCGCTCAGCATGTGGGTACGGATAGCTCTATTTGCCGTGGAAGTTCACGAACTGACGTTTTTGGTGCGTTTTCAATAATTTCCCTACATTGTTCAATAACTTCTTGCAATCGTTTTGTAAACCACCTCCTTTCCGATAAATACTTTCGCTTGCTCTAAAAGGCGGTACTATGTGTCACCACAGAATGGAAATAGTTGCAATTCACAAGCACATCTGGAAATTCAGCTCGGAAATCTAGAAAACATTGATGAACAGAATACACCCAGTTACCATCAATTTTTTGTCTAGTTCAAAAATGTGCTTCTAAAATAAGTAAACATGTTTTTATTTCAAATTCATCTGACTTAATCACAATTAGTTAAATGACAGCAGGTGTCAGTAGTTCTAATAAATAGTGGATATTTAAGAGTTAATCTAAGACACTTAATTTTTTTCCATAGGTAACTCTGATAAGCCGAGTTTTCTAACACTCGTTATAATTAAATGTAGTTATTGGAAAACATTGCTACACTGTAAACATACAAAAAAAAAAGTTTGATATGGTAGGCCCACATACACAGTAGATATGACGTTTGAAACATTGGCTACTTTGAGCGGTTTTACCTTGACCCGCCCCTTAATAAAACTTTGATCTCTTGGAGTTAGGTAACTAAATGGAATACGACATATGTTCATATAACATTTTTTACTCAGAATGACTTCCCCAACATACTGTTGAAGTTTGGTCCGCCCGTTATAAATCACCCTGTATAGTGCCAATATTTAAATTAGGCGATCAATCATTAATTAAAAATTATAAGCCTATAACTAAACTATCGGTTCTCAGACAATATTTTGAATTGTACTTCGAGATTATTTATTTTTTCTTACGAAAGTATATGATTCCCCAGCAACACGGCTTTGTTCAAAATAAATCTACTGAAACCAATTTGCTAATTTTCTCGGAATTTCTGTTCACATTGCTAGATGACCATGTACAGGTTGATTCCGTGCACACTGACTACAGTAAAGCTTTTAACAAAACTAATCAATCCATACTTACAACTAAATTTGCTGAAGTTAATGTGCACGGAAGTCTCCTGCAGTAGATAAGCTCTTACATATCCAATCATTCCCCTCTAGTTCTGATAAATGATTTTCTATCAATATCTTTGGATGCCCTTCAGGAGTTCCTCAAGGGTCACACATTGGACCTTTGCCTTTCGGCTATTTGCATATGACTTACAGGGCTATTCAATAATATGTAACAGGAACTCCTCTGAACATCTTCAAGACAAATTGAATAGACTAACGACTAACCAATTAGGTATTGTAATGTTAATAAGCTAAAGGGTGTTTTTTTTTTAGAGGCGGACACCTTTAAATTGAAATAAAACAGAAAAATGTTTTTAATATCCATGAAATTGGCTTTACCTATATTTGAAAGATAATTTTTTGGTATTACTGTTTGAATATGATTTTGGGCATGTTACCGCCGCGGCTGGCGCGTACATGGCATAATCTGAAAGTCCAATTTTCACACACTCTTCGCAGTAAATTAGGCTGTATTTCGACAATAACGGGTCGAATGTTGGCTTCCGAGTGCTCAATTGTTTCCAATTTATCGGCGTAGACATGCGACTTTACATATCTCCAAATAAAATAATCTAATGGCGTCAAATCGCACGAACGAGATGGCCAGTTAACACGTTCAGTGCCCAGGACGTTAATTTACGTCTTTTGGCACTCCCGCTAGGCGCCCAAGACGTATTTCTAAGTCCAATTCTCATTGCGCTTCAAACTGATCCTGTTTTGTGGGCGTTGCTTTCTCGTCAGTAATATTTGAGGGGCGTGTGGTAAGGACTCTATTTTCATTCAGTTTGAGTTTGGTTGCCTGTTGGAGCGCATCTCAATGGATAACGTCCTGCACACAGTGCATTCATCTGCAGCGCGGCCTTGAGCATTGACCACGTATACGGGATTGGCAGTCAAGGTGTTAACAGATCCACGAAATTAATAATATTGTATTAAAAAACAAAAAAATGCTGAGATTTACATACCGTGTCTCAAAGAATTTTAAATCCACAGAAGTGATTAACCCTACATCATTATACTCCGCTTATCTAAGTAGTCAATTAAAATTACGGATCAGCTGTATGAAACCCACAATATTTTATGTAAATATAAATAGAAAGGAAAATATGTTTTTTAAATTATTTCTTTTTTAACCCGAGTGTAGTCACGCGTCCTAAACTTCCGTTAGTGGTCGCCCTCAGTCGGTTCAACCGCAGTTAGTTTTTTTAACAGAATGTTTGTAAATTAATAAAAACCTTTTTTATAATATCTACTTGTTATTTGTCAGTAACGGAATTGTCAACCTGAATGAAAAGTTCCCCATAACAGCCATGGCTGTTATACATTTAACAGCCTAGGTTGTTAAGAAATAACAAAACAATAACATTTTATCAATATTTCTTCAACATGAACACTGGCAATACTGAAATGTATTGTTGGTGACACTGTAAGTCTATGTCAAATTCGAGGTTAACAGGTTAGGTTTTGCATACGGCTGATATCGCATCTAACTAGCCTCAGCCTAACGGCGTCGGCCACAAATTTATCCTGGTTTGTTAGATGCTTACCAACAGCCTTTATGTCTTTAATAACTATAGCATTTCTCTGCACTTTATTAGTAAAGCATAATAAACGATTTTATAGAGTAGCATTAGTTTATAATACCAGATAAATGAAAAAATATTTGAGTTACGTTAGAGGTCGTGCCCCGCTCGAACCAACCGCATTAACAAAAAAAGGTTTAAATTTTTTTTAAATAGGCTGAAATACCACTAAAAATAGCAAAAATACATTTTAAGTGAATTTTTAAAAGCATAAGTTGGAAACCTACACCAATTTTTTAAAATGTGAGGTTGAATCGACCATAGCGCGACCACTCCCGGGTTAAATATAAAATGTTATCATAATCCTTCTAACTAAAAAAATTACTGTAACTGTTATCATTTATTATCTCTCAAATGCACTAGAACCTTGCATGATAATTTAGTATTATCTAATTTTTTTTATAATTTTATAGATGCACCTGAACTGCTACTATTATGTAATTTAAAGGTGGTTTTTTGCAATATAGAAGATCCTTTGACATTTCATCAATGGTTTAGTAAAACTAACTCCAATTATAACTCACCACTATCACGGCTCACTAAATCATTTACTGTTTATTGCAAACATTTAGACTTATTTCATATGCCAGTGCTCACATTTTAAATCGGCTCTGAAACGGTTGTTGTGCTACCACTCTGTATTAGTTAGTGTTCTTCTCTTTTATATGTTACTCGAAAGTGTTTATAATTATTTATTTGCTTTGTTTATGTTCGTAAAACTAATACGTTTATTATTTTGCTTTATTAGTTGTAGAACTTTAAGTTATATATATTTTTATATTTAGTAGATATTTCACTGGATTTGTAGTCTGTATGTATCCCAAATAAATAAATAAATTTGTTTCTAGAGAATCATAGCATTCTGCTCGTAAGTTAGTATAAATTATTTATTGTCTTTGAAACCAATACATTTGTAGTGACCTGTGCATTAAGTGTCAATTTCAGTATTTTTAATTTTGATTTTACTCGAGCTCCATACTGCAGATATATAGAGTGAATATAAAGTATAAAATAATGGCTATACTGACGTTAATATTGATTTTAATTATATTCCAGTGCTATACTAAGGATATACAGTAGAAGTACAGAATATTACAAAATTCACCGGCGGTTTTTGATATCAAATACATTTTTAATTTCGACTATGTAATCCAATTGCAATTCTAAGCTGAACTGATAACAAATATTAATAAACATATGTTTACCATAATTAAAATATTAATATATTCCATTCACATTGTTTTGGCATAATATGAGGTCATGGAAATTTGGCATTTAAGTTGGCAGTAAAGCTGTCTGTTTAATTAGGTTATGTTTTCTAAGTTTGAGGTTATACATATCGTCAATATCTTGTGCATTGTTGTCAGTTTTACTAGCTTGCAATAGAAACATTCTCACACATTTTTAATCTAATTTAACACAAGCCTTGCCCAACGCAGAAATAACCCAATGAATCACCCGATTTTGTTAATTTTTAGCAGACTTGATCAAACAATACCATCTCGTTTTAAAGTCGTGCATGGTCGCAGGAAATTCAGCAATACAGTAAACATGTGCGCATGTCAGGCACTTCAGTGACGCAAAATTGTGTCACGTAGAACAATGTGTCCAACATTAAAAAAATAAATCATGGCCTCCTATACGGAATATATACCAACTTTTAAGAGGACACATCAATAGCAAAACACAATTCATAACTTTTGAAACTGACCTGCTCAGTCAAACTATTATGGATAGCAGTTCAAACTTTTAATTTAAATAGTTTTAAATGTTATTCCAATCTTGTAAAATTAGAGGAAAGATATTGAGTAGATACTCAATAATAACTGTTATTTTTAATGTTTTTATTTTTTTAAATGTTCAGAAGAAATAAAAGATTTTAGTAAAAACAACCAACAGTAATGGAACTAGTGAAACGCATGAAAGGAAAAAAAATAATTGATTGGGTTAATGTGTCGTATTTTCAATGAAAGCTATTTTTGAAAAGTATTTTTTGATATAGTGAATATTAACATCATTAAGTATAACAATTTTTACATACATTATAGTCGCCCTGCATATCATCATTTGTTTCTAGTAATGTTAATTTTATATTCTCTAATTTAGACTTTAGTTGGTAGAAAATTTTCAATTTACATTTACATACACAATTTTACACAACTATTTTGGTGTCTGTTTACAAATTGAACATGTGCGTTTTTATTTCCTCAATATAAATTTCTAAAACATTAATACACATATACATAAGCCAAACATTGTCCCGATTCGGCTATAAGTATATTTTTAAACAACTCGTGTAACATGTTTTGACATTAAAAATTAGTATCGACTTAGTTATCACTTATTGATTTAGAAAATAATTTTGTTATTCAGTATGATAGCCAAAGTTAAATTTTTTTAATCTTTGTAGTTAACATTTGAACTGAGAGATTAAAAGGTTAAAATTATATAACACTTCTTGTTTATTTATCAAGAAAATAGTTGTGGAAATAAATATCCTACAATCTCTTTCGATAATCTGAACGGGAAGTTAAAAATATACTTTGCGAAACCAGTTTTGTCGAGTTTAGATTTTTAAGTACTTCCTACGCATAAATTTAATATTACTACACAAATTATTTCAAATATGGTAATATAATTTCTGTTTATGACACAAGGATTCCAGATGATACAATTAGCTACTACAAATTGTACCTATACAAGTAACTTTATAAGCACCCCAAAACATTTAAGCACCCTGTACAATATTTCCTTGAATGTCATTGACTGACATTGCATCACAAATTGCTCTATATTAATAAACATACCGGCGCCTAATTTCCTTTTCGTATGATCGTAGATAGCCATCTCTTTCTAAAAGTTTGTGTAATTCAGGAACTTCCACCTGCATGGGGTCCATCGACGAATATTTTCCCCCCATTGTTGTGTTGATGTACAAATACGAGCACGAGCACTGAATGAACTAAATAAATATAAGTTAACTGCCAGTTATTACCGCACTAATCAACATACGCTCAATTATTAACAGAATATGCCAATGTCATATCGACATAAGTTGCTTTTTGCAGAGGTTAGCCCGGGGTTAGGTTAGTTTAAAAAATTACCACGTGAGGCAATCGAATGGTGATTTCTGTTCCCCCACTTAGTTTGCTAGCTGTCTTATTTTCGTCAAATCTTAGATTATTAATATGTTTGCTACACTAATTCACGATTAATATTGTTGTAATGAGATATTACAATTTCTTTAAAGTTGTAGCAGCCTATTTTTAATTTTAATATTGTCCAAGTGTCACGGTTGCTGCAAACGAGGAACGGAAGCTCTAGTTTATGGATGAAAAGCAAACAGCATAATGGCGGGAATTTTAAAGTGGCCGGTTTGATTACCGGCAAATTAAGAGTGGTCGCAAACGTTATAATCTACAAAATACACTGTTGTTATCCATGTACCTTAGTATATTATTTAGATACATTTTGAGATAAAGTCGCCTGGTTAAAATATTTGGAAATTGTAATCTACGTTATTTTTAATTAAAAATATATGTATATTACAAATTACAATAGATACAAAATAGGCTATACATTTGTAACCAATAATATAGTATGCACTATAATATAAAAAATAACGTAAATCCTGACATGTGATGACAATTCTCGACAGTAATATGACGACAAAATAATTCCACCTCTATTTTTATCCAGTTGAATATATTACTTAGGATGCTGCAGCCCAAAATAACGTTATTCAGTACAGATTCAGAGTAATATCGTTTTAGAGTGTATTAATAGCAAATAGACTAGATATACAACGTTAACCTAGAAATTTACTAGTAGTGGTAGATGCTACAGACATACACAGTCTAGTTAATGTATACAGGGTGAGGCATCACTTACAAATAAATTGTAAGCAAAGTATCTAAATAAAAGTCGTTCGTAGAGGACAAATGTATTCGTTCTATTATACAGCACCAAAGCCAGTTTAGGCATAATTGTAACGAACTATTTGTTATGGTCTAATTGCAAAAGTAATAGAGTAACTATGTGACACATCAAAGCACATCAGTTTTATTTTTTTATGCATAGTTTTGACTTGCTGTCCTTAATGTTCATATTACTTAATAGATATAAATTTAGAGTGCACTTAAATCCATTATATCTAAAATACACACACACGTAGATTAACTAATGTTATACTTAGCCAAATAGAAATGACCGCTTTTAACCAGTAACCATGTCGTATTTTATGGATATGACACATTTAAATATATTTTTTGGTTGTCGATCCAAGTATACTGTTATAGCCACTTAATTTTATGGGGGATATAAAGATAAATAAAAATTGTTAATCTCACTACATTTATCGTAGATATTCCATTCTCCGTTAAACTGTCTGGAGGAAGAAATCTGTTTGTATTTATAAACCTAAGTATTGAATAAGAATAAAGTTGACAAAAAGAAACTGTATGTATCACGATTGCTTTTATAATTATATCTAATATTTAATATATAAATACTATGGCATTGTTAGGTTCTTCATTTTTATGTAAATGCGTATATTAAATTTATTTACACGAACTTATTTAAATGTTAAGAACAAAATTTTAGTAGTTTATTTATTTTCTTGGTTGTCTTGCTGACTGAAAGTTTCGTGTTGTGTTACTAGTAGCAATTTAAGTTCAATTGCAAATTAATTATATATGTTTTCTGATGTTTATTTAACCCTTTGAAATGTGAAACAAATTAACAAACACATTTTATTTATTCTAAATATTGATTAAAATACCTTTTGTTATATGGTTATATGATAATGGGTATGCTATTTTTGAAAGCAGGTTTTTAGCATATGTGATGATGATGTTGTTATAGAACCGCAGAAGCTACTAGAACTTCCGTGTATAGCATGTGACCTTTGTCGTGTTGGTTTTCTATGAGAATATTCTGTCGAAACATAAAAAATCTTCTAATACTATTTCGTTTTGCATTCTTGCATTCAGCACCAAACAGTTGAGTTGCTACTGACAGTCTGCAGATTTAAAATTTGCAGTTGCATTATCTTTGTTTGTCTCGCAAAATATTATACATGAATTCATAATTGCCACAACATATATGTTACACTCAAAAATTTATTTACAACCAGTAACCAAAGCAAAAGTGTACACAGCTCACTACAGAGGGACACAGGCGCGGGTCCATTCTGAAAGCGTAAGTGTTTTTTAGTAACTCGATTCGGGAGGAACGTGGAAAACAGGTAATAATAATTTGCCGGGCACCATTGGATGATACATTTTCGCCAAGAACCAGAACCTAGAAGGGAACAGCCTCGGCATAGAGATGTCGTTGAAGTCAGTGCAGCTATGTACTAACCTTGCTCCACCTATTAACGTTAATTCTCTCATAAAATCACCAACATTTCGTTGTATAAGAGTACAGGCAAACACATGGTATAAAAATAATGAATATGAGCGCTTTTTCTAATTATTTTAATATTTATTTCACAACTTATATTTTTGTAGCTACTCAAAAATTCCTTATATAAACATTAGGTTCAAATTCAACTAAATAGGCAAGTATTCTGTGCTCTAATTTAATCGTTAAACCTTTATATCAATTAACTAGCTCTACAGAACAGAATAATTCAATCGGGGTTGGATTTTGACACTTGGTAATATAATAATTGATCAAATTGCCATTAGATCCAATGCAAAATTAGATAAATAATATTATGAGATGTTTTTATAGCACTTTTTTCACTGTCTTGGGTGTTTATCACACGACGTTTCGGTAAAAATGACAGACTCGTAATCACAGCGATCGATGGTCCGGGGTTCAAACCCCGGGGTAGGCACGAATGAACGTGAAAAGACGTAGGTACACAAAATCAGTCCTTCTCAGGACTAACCAGGAGTTCATTCACCTGAGGAAGGGAATAGATCAAAAACTCCCGAAACGTCGTGTGATAAACGCCCAAGACAGTGGAAAAAGTCCGATAAATACATCTCATAATAGACCACTGTCAAAAATGACATCATTCAGAGAACAAATTAAATGATATTCTTGCAAAAATGTTGTTTGCACTTTAAAACAACTCTATTTCTACTTACTATTGAATAAAGCAACTAATTACAATGTATTTATTTAGGTAAGTCTTATCTTTTTGCATGCAATAAAGCAATGTTGATTTTAGGTACCTGTTTTTTATTACAACAAAATCGCAGGTTGCTTTTAACTGTACCGCTGGAATATGCAGATAAAAACCAAGCACCGAAGTGAATTTCACACCTGAGAACACCTGTGACCCTCCAAATGGTCTCTCAGACGAGCTCCACTAATACCGTTGGCCATATAAACGGAAACGACGCACCGCAGAAAAGTCCTTGCTCATAAACACTTGTCTTACCTTGATGGTCCCGCAAATGACCTCCGCCAATGCCGCTGAGCTTTGCAGATAGAAACCAACCACTGTAGCAAAATTTACAATCGGTACACCTGTTGTCGCTTGATGGCCTTCCAGACGAACTCAGCCAATGGCTCCCGATTGCATTCAATCACGAACCACTTAATTACATATGGTTCGTGGGCTAATTTACACTTCTTGATATTACTTTCTTAATTAAAACTCCATTCATATTGATTACTGATTGATTTGGTTTGTTATTTGATTGATACATGAAAACCTGGCCTAACAATAATCATTTTCACTCGTTGGGGAGCTATTCTTTTTTGGATTCTTATCTCTTAACTAATTAATTTTACCGTGTAACGGATATCTCCTATATTTTTATAATGGCTTGCTACCAGATTCCATTTAATTTTATAAAACGTCGCAATTGATAGTTGTTCACTTAAACACATTTTAATGATTCTTTTCAGTTCACTTTTTTATCTTGTGTATTATTTCTTATATTCACTTACACATTATTTATGTCATTCATGTACAAATTTCTTTCTTATCAATATGATCTATATAACCATCCTTGCCTTAATTTAAACACCTTGTAACTCAATATTATTTTTAACATGTATAACATTATTAAGTATTACCTTTAAAGTCATTTCATAGTAAACTTCAGCTTAATTAGCTTACGTTAGCATATTAAATGTGACATCGTCTTGGATTCATCTAAAAGTAACTTATTACATTCCTGTTCAATTATCAGTCTTTTAAATGCTACCTGCTCCGAATTTAAGTCAATCACGTTCACCAAAAACTTATTTAACTCTTATCTTGATATATCGCCCATCGTTCTATTAAACAAGTTTTCTACTTTATCTAACACTAACATTTTTAACGTTTGAGCCCTCACCAATTCTGATGTTATTTTTATTTAATTATTTTTAACTCATTACTGATGGATTAAACAGAAGTGCTTGTGGGTACAATATTATAGCATATTTCCCATTTTGAAAAATTTAAAATAGTACAAGATGATTATTAATTTATTTTGTTTTGTTCTTAAAGACATGTTTATTCTTTTTAATTTTCCCAAAATCAAAGCTTTATGGTTGCTTTATCAATTTAACTGTTAACTATCCTTTAAATAACTAATAAAATATTAATATTACAACTATATAACATTAAAAAACATTATCCATTTATTTACACCTAAAAAACAACATTTGACTTTTTTTTACTAAGTATTATTTATAAAAGGATAAATCACTGATATGCGAAAACGCCCTCTTATTTTATTATCTTCTTTGTTTATAATCTGAGACGAAGTTAACATAACATATTTGATGTAACCATTTATGACATATGGAACATATCCCATATGTGTATTATACATTATTTAACTAAAATAAGGTACGTATTGTATGTATATCTACATCTTTTCTACGCACACTTACACTTACTACTTATGATAGTTACAGTACGTACGTATTGGTTGTTACGACACCGCTGCCAGTTTGTTACACAACGAAATCGACTTTACGACATGAAAAGACACAAAATCTGGAAATTCTCGGATCAATTCTCCCAATTACGTTACAACGGACTGTAACAAAGGTTCTCGGTTCACTCAGTGAAGAAGGGGGATTCTTTACGACCTTAATTAGGGCTAAGATCCGGTAAAAGAAATCAGATGTTAAATGCCAGATGCCACCACTTTACTAAATCGTGAAAAACACAGTTGGGCTAATCGAGAAAGTGGAAGCAACGGACCCAAAATCCAAAATTCAAGTGCCGGTACTTCGCTTCGGTGCCCATGGGAGACACTCCACACTCCACAGCTGCAGAAAGTTTCACCTAGCTTTGCTGATCTCGCAATTGCCTGGGAACTGTACAATAAATTACACACAACACAAAAACAATGTTTCATATAAATGTAGATAAACACAAATAAAAGTCACAAAATAATTTAAATGAATACAATCTATTGGATCTGAATATTCACACAAATATTAACATGAATGATAACATAGCTGATATAGGGGTTAGTAAATATTTATTAAACAATTATTTGAATCACAACAATAATGAAAGTACATATCTGGGTATTTACTTTAGGTCCAGTGGCTAGAAAAGCTAACGTCCTTAAACTGGAAGCACGCGACACAATTCTCACCACAAATGGCGAAATACAAAAACTACGTTAACTCAATGTCAATTTCAACGTTTCCCTTTCGGTAAGAATCACCATAAAAAATTAAGAGTTTTACAAAACCCGACGATAGCACTCGGCAATGCGTTGAATTACGGCAGTTGGAGTGTCTCGCCCTAGAGCTGCTTTCATCTGCTAGCGGAAGACGGGAACGAAAGGGGACAAAGGAAGTAGCCTCCAAACCCATAATGACGGAAGCGTAAAAGAATCCCTGCTGTGAAAGTCTTGGGAATGAGACGCTTCGACGGTTCAACGCTGACCCACCCTGTATATTTGCTCGGGACACCATTCTCACTACAGATCCACTTAGAACTGCGTATAATTTGCACGCAAATGCACTATTTCGACGTGAGTGATGAGCACTTTACAACGCAGCCCGGGGGGAAACGTACGGCTTACGTCATGTGATGCAACTTAAATCAGAAATCTGCGTGAAGAACAGGGAAGCCCCGGCCTGTCTAAACGACCGGCACTTTGGAGCCAAAGAGTAATTAAGAAAGATAAGCGGACTTACGTCATTCATGCGGCAAACAAACATATCTGGATTTAAAGCAAGCATATGTGAACTTAAATTGATAATCATAAAATAAGCTGGGAGACGCTAATATTAGAAACGAACGAAATTGAGTTTTAAAACATCACTGAACTATCAACTAATATTTAGAATACAAAGGCGGGAAAATACAGAAAAGCACTAAATGCAAAAATTGTCCCTACAAGCAAACTGCTTGTTAATTCACCCACTTTGTGCTCACCAAACCAGCATTTCGAAGTCTACAGTCGTGATGTCCTCCCTGTAATTGTTTGTCATTTATAGAATTATTGGGGATAGCTTTTCTTCCTTTCGTGCAATTAAATAAGCGAGGCTATCATCTTGCAACACATTTTTTTGATCCATTTCGTTTCCTATGGATTCTTGATCTTGTTCAGTACATATTTGAAGTTGATATGCCTAGGTTGATTTGGCTTATCCATACCTTATATCCTCTTCTTATCGGTGTCTCTTAAGTGGAAACATGAATTCCTATACAGATTGATATTCATGAAACTTATAAGATGTGGTTGTAATATGACTGAGAATGATCAGCAGTATTTGAACGTTGCAGAATTTTCCATAGCGTATCTTACCCCTAGTTTTTTTGTTCTGTGTTATTTAATCAAATTTACCTAACAACCAACTAAACTGTTTCCTTTATCTCTAGCTTCAGACAACAGTAGTATTTATATATACCTACATAGCTTTTCACGTGCATTTTAAACACACAGCTTTGTTTCTTGTTTCCATAACGCCCTGTTTATCGCTTTACCTTTCTTTGCATATTTTTCTTTTATATCTGTTAGGACAGCCTCCCGCCATCTTCTCCTTGATCTTCCTCTCTTTTTTCTTGTAATACGTATTTCGTATACTGTCTTCTCTGAAAGTCTTTCTAAGTGACATATCCACTGCAGTCGTCTTTATTTTATTACCATATCAATCTTCGGCTTCTAGTAGATATCATATATCTCTTTCCTGGTCCTTCTTACGTAGCCGTGAAAACGTACTAATCTTCTAATTATTTTCCTTTCTCATCTTAATCATGTTTTTGGTATATTCTTATTTAATACCTGCCGATATTTTTCAGTCATATAAAGCATTGTATACCTGTTGGTCTCAGTATTGTCTTGTAGATCTGTATTTTTGTATTTCATTCTAACTGTTTTGATCTTATCAGGTTGTTCAACGCTCCAGCACATCTGCTTGCTTTGCCTAGTCTCTCATCAAGCTCATTTTCTTCATCATATTTACTTGTTATTCTTGCCCTCAAATAAATGAACTCTACTGCTTCAAATTTCAGTTTTCCCATCTAGTCCACTTCTATTTTACTTTTGCTTTGGTTTAATTGTAATCACATCTTAGGTTCCGCTTCTACCAGTCTTCTCGTTGTTTTATTTAGTTTTTTCTATTTATAGCTATTATAGCCACATAACCTACATAGACTTCCGCTAGATAGCATTTATACATTATATGCACCTCTCTGTTCAATCTGCTATCCCCGATAACTTTTTCTAATACTATGTTATATACTAATGTCGAGAAGAAATCTCCTTACTAGCCTTGTTCTTATTACAAAGTATTCTAATGTTTCTCTCTAAACTCGTACGTTACTTGTCGTTTCCTTAAGTGTCGCTAACTTCTTGGTATACCAAATTTCTCCATTATTTTCATCAACCTAACCATTTTTACTAAATCTTGACGTCTATAAATAGTACGACTGCTGCAATTTTATACACACAACAGGTTGTTAGTGTTCTTTTCAGCGTAAAGTTTTGATCGGTTGTTCCTCTTCCTTACCTGAATCAAGCTTAGCATTCTCCAATCAGCGGCTCTGCTATTGCTTCTAACCTTATTTTAATTGGTGTCGCTACCATTTTGTGCATCACCTTTATCGTCAATTCAGAGATAGGGATTGCTAAACCTGGACGATTTGCATGACCGCGTTGTCCTTGATACATGTAATCATGTATAGACGAGCAATGATCCGCTTATGAGGCTCATTATATCACGTGTAAGTGAGCAACGGGGCTTTTATTTTGAAAGCTGTTAGGAAGCTCGGTCTTCTAAATCTGTCACCAGATCGACTACTGGCTAACGGTGCCCCCATTCTAGAGAAGCTCCAGAGTCAAGAAGACAGAATTAGATTGTCTAGGTCTAGAGAAAAAATATATGAGAAAGGCAATACGCTCCCAGTTTTTCCGACACTTGGAGCGAGAGAGTTTATTACCAGAACTGACATTTGGTTTTTTGAAGTCTGAAGGATTTGTGCTATAATGCCAGAATGGTCTCTTTAAAAAGCTCGTGTATCGAAATATTATCTGTAAGAATTTTTTAAAATTTTATATCGAGTGTGTAAAGCTCGTCCCGAGACACTGGTGCATATTGTCTCAGCTTGTCGTACATCTTCTTCTTAGTACTACTTCATATGTGAAGTATCGTGATTAATGTAGGTTTTTAGTTTGTCTAATTAAATGGCACTATTTTTGGCGGTTTTGTGCTTTGTGAATAGCTTCGTGGATTGTGTTGCCTTTTAGCTTTTTAATTTGCTCTAGCCATCTGGTTGATGAACGTCCCCTCGAACTTTTTCAGTCAACTTTTACTTGTACTATAAGTTTTTCTAGCACATCTTCTCTTCTTGTGATGTGTCAAAAATATCATAATATCTTGGAATATATCGTCGATGATAGTCGTTGTGTGACGTTCAGTTTCTGCAAGATAGACTCGTTGGTACGATGAGTAGTCCATGGTATTCGAAGCACCCTACTCCAACACCACATTTCAAAGGCGTCTATTTTCTTCCAATCGCTGACTAATAGTGTCCATATCTCCGAAGGGTACATAAATACAGGGATACTAACCACTATACAAGTTTTTCTTTATCGACTTCGTAATATTTTTACCTTTTCATATCTTACGTAGACGGGTCATTTCCGTGATAGTCCTATTCGTCGTTTTATTTCATCAACCACCTTTGTTTGACATAAATAAGCCTAGTATAGGTACATAGCTGTCCACGGTGTTACCTACAGCCTGCTATTTACCGATTTTCTTGGTGATTATTATTTTGACTATTTAGCACTTTAATTTTGTTACCGTCGATAAGCAGACCTCCCTGTAACTTCCACCCTTTCAATTAGTTGAGTCAGTTCGACATCTCAGGTTGCCAGAACGATAGTATCATCAGCATACTGTTCCACCTTTCCAGTCGTCGAGTGCTATTCGCTTACGTATTCTGAGTATACATATAATGAAAAGGATGGGAGATAAGACACATCCTTGCCATACCCCAGCTTCTATCGTGAATTCTTTTGACTCTATTCCATTAACTTTTACAGTGGCATTATTTGATTATAAAGAGCTCCGACCAGTGCAATCGAATGTGCGAATGTTTCCACCACGAAACGGCTCAAGCCAGCAAGTCGAATATAATCCTGTTGGACATCGAGATGAAACGCCTTTATGTCATCGAACCTCGTGTCCCACTGAAACGAACATCACAACTAAAGAAGTCACAAAACGAGAGAAATACCACGGCCGGTTATCCTAGCTTGGAAGATGTATACAGAATGCGATAAAAAATTGGCAGGACTTATCGTTGAGGTACTTGGTAGAATTAAAGTTAGCTTTATTAGAGAACCAGAGTTTATTCCCGCTTGCAAAAGGAGCCTGTAACTACCAAATATTAATTTCAAGCATGAATTTTGAATCCTTTTTATTCTATAAGAAAAGTTCTTAGTAATACCAGCATCATTTATATCAGAACAATAGCTAAAAAAATTAGAAAGAACACAGGTTTCACAATGCCTTGCTTTTAATAGTTTGTGTCAGAAATTACCTATGGGGAGATATCAACTTTAGTATTTGAAATTATTGTCCATTAGCAACCCCAAAAAAATAATATCATTAAATACTATCATCAGCATGCATAAGTGCGGCACGCTCTCTAATATGTTTTCAAATTGGTCTCGTGTAAATTGTGAACAACGGAAGACCCAAAATGGAACCTTGAGGAACACCCCCTATAATGATAACTGCTGTATACTTTTTGCAACCCCACCATTTGATAGAAGCAATACCAATATCATTTAAAACTGTGTGATTAATGGTATAAAATGCCTTTGAAAATCAAGCAAAATAAAAACTGATATTTTATTTCTGTTCTTAGTAAATAGCAATAGCAATAGCAAGGCAATCGTACAGATATGATTAGGTCTGAATCCAGATTGCCCGTCCGGCATTAATTTGTGTTCTTTCTTGTAAGTTCTTAACTGTGGATTTATTACTTTTTGTAAAATTTTAGATAGGTAGTGTAGAAAGTATGCTAATTAGATGCAAGTCTTTAAATTCCAATGGATTCAGTGTTTTGGTATCGAAACGACGATTGCTTGTTTCCAACAGCTATGAAAGGTGTTGGTTAACAACCAATAGTTAATTATATGGGTTATTTAAAGTACTAGATTGAAAGAGTATAACTTTATGACATTAACTAACTTTTTAACTACACATCGAACTTCACATCTTTAAAATTGAATGGTAAAGAAATAAGTTACATAAGAAAAAGTATTTAATAAAGAAAGCGCACCGCAAGAAAAACAACGTTTGCTGATTCGAATAACGGTTAAAGAATATTCAATATTATGTGCAAAATAGATAAAAATATCTTATAATTTCCAATAATAGTAAAACAGTAAACAAAAACACTTAGTAATGCGAATTACATTAATTTTCAAAAAAAAATAATCATAGTCGGTAGGATTTGCACCTGAGCTCCGAGAGGGAATCCGATTAATAGTCAAACGCTTTCCCCGCTTGGCTAAGAACAAAAATTGTCATACTCGCTTATCGGTGCATTATGAAGGGCACGATGACGACAGAATCGATCACGGACGAACTGAAGACAAGCATTAAATAGTAACTGCTACCTAATTTGTTTAATGAAACTCGTGTTTCATCCACTAGTAGTCCAACGGTAATAGCCAATAGCTCAAAACATGAGTTACACCAGTTTGGAGTATCAATACCGAGTATCATCCAAAGGAATCCAAGCCTTATATTTTTCTAAACAAAATTCAAACGTGACTTACAAACTTAAACAATCTGTATTTCGGAAACTGTGAATCTAAGCCAAGAATCCTACAGAGGTTTTCGACTTCTTTTTGTTATAATGCATCTTCGAAAGCCACATGGTTGCCTTGAAAAGCATTTTATTTGTTTGGCATACCTTTAAATATACCGGGTGAATGAGACCACCCGTATCAGTATTTTTTTTTAAGAACGGTGAGTCGTAGAGAGTTGGGATAAAAAAAATTATTATAAAAGTCATACTAAAGAATCGAATGGTGATATTATTATTTCTCGAAAAAGGTAGCATCACGAGTAGTTTTGTCAACACTGTCCAGAACTCCAAAATTTTAAATGGCACTATAAGTCGAAAAACGTATTGTTGAAAAGATCGTTAAAAAAGAAGAAAGTTTTGTAGGACGTTTTAATGTCAATAACATTTTGAACACTTGTAACATTGTTTAATTCGGTAACTAGATTTTAAAAGCCGACTTTTCAATTTTGTTTGTTAACAACGAATTTCAAATTTAATAACTTTAATCGAATATTACTTAAAAGGGTGGTAGTAGTAAAATTATTTTTCCTACAAAACTTTCTTCTTTTTTAACTATCTTTTCAACAATACGTTTTTCGACTTATGGTGTCATTTAAAATTTTGGAGTTCTGGACATTGTTGACAAAACTACTCGTGATGCTGACTTTTTCGAGAAATAATAATATCACCATTCGATTCTTTAGTATGACTTTTATAATAAATTTTTTTTATCCCAACTCTCTACGAGTCACCGTTCTTTAAAAAAAATACTGATACGGGTGGTATCATTCACCCGGTATAAATGACAATATTAAAATTAGTATTGTACGTTATTACTTCTATATATTTTTCTAAAAATTAGACTGCTATGAAAAGTGTATATAAATGAACATTTGTAAAATTGTTTATTCTATTTAGGGTTCTTGGCATGACAGAATCTATTTTTCATAATAAAGAATTTTAGAACGTCAGTAAAAATTGTTATGCGAAGTTGGCATGGTGCTAAATCAATCAACAGAATAAATCTATTTAAACTTTCATGATAACAATAATTTAATTGAAGGCATTTCGTTTTGATTGCAAGATAATTTATAAACTACAT
>CALNHX010009496.1:0-49338 GCA_940337035.1 Agriotes lineatus
TTCTGTTCGTAAATACGGGAAATACCGTAAAACGGGGTGAAATTGACCGCCGGGGTGAGATTGACCGAAAAGTTCCAAAAAGTTTATTTTGCATTTCAAGATCAACAGTGATGCATGATAGGAAAACAAAAAAAATCAATCTTTAGTCAAATGTCTGTATATTAATAACATAATACTACTTGTTGAGTAAAGAAATTGGATTCTTCAGGAAAAAAACGAATGTCAAATGTCAATTTATTAGAAAATTACATAACCTACAAACTTCTACCTCCACAAACCCAACAAAATCAAGTAGACATGTCTAATATTTTTTTTGTAGTAGAACATTGTCTTTTAAGGCCTGTTGTCAACTCGCAATATTTATATTTATGGCCTACTATTTTTTACATAAATATTTAGACAAAGATGCAGATTTCTGTAATTTTTGGGGTGAGATTGACCGCTGTCAAGTTGCACTACTCAAGCACAGATGAAACCTTACCATGTATTTATCTAGAGATCCTGTATATAGTTTACTAAGAGTTGGGCAAACAGCATGATTTGACATACATTTTTGGTCCAAATTAGATATTTGACATATGTCGAACAAAGAGGTTATGGGAACCAACCTTGCTAACTTGCCTTTGATGGGAGAATTTTCAGAGTATTGATCATTCTTAGGATCTCTATAACCGACTATTAGGAATATACGGCCAATTTAGTTAAGATTTAGACTTGCATGTGTGAAACTATCAGTCGTAACATGTTACAAAATATGTAGAAAATGCACTTTTAGCACACATGCCTTGCAAAAAGTGATCCAAACCAATCAAAATGTATCCCGTTGCTTTCGTAACTCTTAGTAACCTATATACAGGAACTCTATATTTATCAAGTATTTAGCTATTAGAGATAGGTTTGTGTGGTCTGCAGTAGAAGATATAGACACCATTGAATACAATAATTATGTTGTCAAAATACTTCCACCCCCCAGAATCGAACGACGTGGGCATCATATTTTTCCAAACAGTGCTAGTATAGACTCTTATATGCAGTAAATAAACGTATCTTAGTTACCATTATATTTTTTCTGAGCATTTACTTAGTTTATAATGAATAAAAACCATTGTGACTTCTTATGTTGTCTAAATAATTTATTTTTTCATTTTTTGACATGGTTATCGTTTCTATATATTTTTTTTCAGTTAGAAAGCAGTTTATTATATCTAAACTGTGGTCATTCTCACCTCAACAAGCATTATATAGAAAATTACTAGAGTTTTAGGTAGGCGGTCAATCTCACCCCAAAGGTAGGGGTGAGATTGACCGGGGTGTTTTTATTTTTTTTTCTATTGTAAATAAAAAAAGTAGTGTTCTGAGAGTGTTAAAAGTTATATGGCTTATAGACTCATACGTATTCGGCCATTGTAATTCTATTTGTGCAACAACAGAAAAGTTATTAAATAAAGAATGCTAAAAGTGGTCAATCTCACCCCGTTTTACGGTAATCCATTAAGTTCCATATGATCAATAAACGAAGGTATCTCTCATCTCGTTATGTAGCATTAGCTATTAACTAGTTAGTCTAAACCAGAGGCAACAAAGTTTTAACGTAATTACACTAATGAAGTATAAATCACCGCTTGAAACCTCAGCGAGCATATTTAGCAACTTCATTTATGGTACAATGTAAGTTTTGTCGTGTACTTTAGGATGCTGTTTAGAACAGCTACGTCCGGCATCGCCTTTGTAAACTTCAGAACGCAGACGTGCTCACTTTTAAAGTTCCTAAAACTCCCTCCCATTGTGCTGAAAAATATGGTTGTCAGTTTGAACAATACATGGGATTTCTTTCAAGTAGACGTTCAGCTCGATCAGATTTTACTGGAATGGTCAATGCGCTGCTGTTTATTTGCGTTCGATGCAAAAGCAGTGTTGAATTAATAAAGCCGGTGCATGTTTCTACGCCAGGTTTTATTTTTACGGTTTTCTGCTTTCAAATTGGGCTTTGGAGCTGGTGTACACCAAAATAAATCTAATAAAAATATTTTTCCAAGAGTGCATTTCTTTCAACAGTAGACGCTTGCTCTATGACTGTATTTTTCATTAAAGCCGCTACCACCAATTAAGATTTGTAAAAACCGGAATATATAAATTTTCGCCGTCATTGTGCAGGAGTGTTTCTGGAAAATTCTGCCTTTGTTCCTGCTTTAATTTGAATAAGCCCTAGCTTAATTTGATGCACATTTTGAATCAGGGAAAGGGCGTTTCGTTCACAATAAAGCATTTTTACGTCACTTTGCATCTGCGCCGACGATAAAAAGTGGCTAATTTTTAAATTAAGCTCTGCTCTCTGGTTGCCTTTGAAGTTTCCTGCATTCAAATGCTTTGGGGGTGATTAAAGGGCGCATTTTTGGCCAATATACATATCGTGGTAGAAAATTAAATAGATAGCAGAAATTTGGTATAGTCGCAGAGCATATTTTATCCCCAGGTAATTTAATAGCATAATAAAAATTAATAAATATCAATCCTTTCTCCCAAATAGCTTTCCTCAAATAATAGGAAATTGCCTACGTTCCGCGACAAATTTCACAATTTTAGGATTGAGACATTGCTGAAAATATTACCTCCAACTCAATTCTGATGCAAACGTAGCCAGAAAATAAGTTTGGCTGGAGAAATGATAACTGTACGTTGAAACTTCCCCGCAGTTTGCTTCATAGTTGTCTGAAACACCACGATTTATGCAAAATGCATTTCGGTCGGTTTACCCTCTTTTCAGCCCCTTATAAATTACCTCACGTCTTCATCTGATTATTCAAACTTAGTTTACTGGAAGGAAGCTTGAATTTACTTGGATGCAGTTTTAGATTTCACAGTTTATGGCGTATGCGCCCATTGACTCTGAATACGTACACACGTACAGGCCTTATTTTGTCGAATGTGGCAGCTTTCCTCGCTATTATTATTGTCACGATGAAAGCTCAATCGGACGAAGGCAATCTGTTGCCTTTAAGGAATAAATTGATAATGCTAGAGCCTCAAACAAGAACTTCGAAATAAAACTAGGCCCCGCAGATGTGGCACAGGTTTTTCCCCAAATCCTGGTTAAAGGCCGGAAGATGCTAAGAGACGTCGAGGGAGATGCATTTATCAACGTCGGTTGCATCTGACAAGACACAGCCTCTTCGTTGTGCCTACACTTCCTTCTTGGCCCTTAAATACAGCTTAAAATACGCAATGCAGTGAGATATTAGCTTTTTTGCCTTGGGCAGGGATCCTCGTAATGAAATATACTCAAATCTTTTTATCAGTAAAAACACGCCAAAAACCCGATGTTTGCAAAAATAGCACACTTATGCCGGCTACCCCCAATTTAGCCTTTTATATTCTATTTAAGGGCCCTCGAACGAAGTCCATTGTAGCACAGGCTTCGCTCCTTTGTTCTTACCAAAACATCCCGTTAAGCGAAAATGAAACAGTTCACAGCTGCCTTGGTGTGTATTCCACACATGAGGGCAGCTTTAGCGCCGCAGAGGCCAGGGTGCAGCAGGAGATATTCGATTAAGTGGAATAATAGCAGGGTGAATGTCTGGTGGAGATAGCTCAGGCCACAGACGAGTAGCGAATGCGAAATTAAACGCACATGCAAGGCAGGAGCTGCATTTATCATCCTGATGGAGGTTTATTTAGTCTGTGAGGATCCGTCCAGGCATGTAGCCAGTTAACCTGTTAGACTTTTTGTCCGATATTCGAGCACCAACGGTGATCATGTGAGGGAGAGCTCACGATAGCAGGGCGCTTGCTTATGTACGTTTTATCGCAGCCCTGACGTTCATTTACGAGTAAATGGTTATGATAAAAATTTTAATACCGAGACTTTAGGGTTATTTTGATTAAAATAACTTTCTATGGAAGGAAGCAAAGGGGAATAAAAACAACCGCTGAAACCCGGTTACAAGTTTTTAACTTTATTTTGGGGATGATGCCGATTTTGCGCCAAGTTTATTACTTTTAGAACCCCTGTAGGCACAATAAAACACAAAAAATGGAGCAAAAAGCTAATGATGTGGTTACGCATGAAAGAGAGAGATGTGACAAAAACGGTAATATACAACTCCATTTAAATGTAGAAAGGTGGAAATGAATTTTGACTGAACACATTATCCTGCATCATATATATTTTTAATTTTACGTTTATTTAGTTACATATTATAGGGATACAACAGCACAAACCCAGTGAAGTATCCACTTACACGTTAATTAAATAAAAAAATTACTTCATTACATAACACCGATTTAAATTGAAAATAAAGGCAGTAAATAACAAATGGTGTTAGATAAAAGACGTAAGAGTTAAAAGAAGCTACGAAATTGGTAGCTTGGAAGCTGTTTTTATGAGACGAAACGAACCCAACCAGAACACTAGCCAAAGTAAGGACGGAAACATCAGGAAGGACAAGATTAGATTTTATAAGCTCAGAGATTTGAAGATACGGAAAGAGTACCAGGAATTGATGGACAAGGAATTTGACACGAGGAACGAAATTAAAGAAACAATAAATATAGATAACAGGTGGACAATATTCAATAAAAAAATAATGAAAGTGACACGAAAGGTGTGCGGCTACACGAAGATGAAGAAAAATGTAAGACAAACTGCGTGGTGGAATGAAACAGTTAAAAAGGAAGTAAGAGAAAAGAAAAAACTATGGAAGTTATATTTACAAAAAAAGGCAACATATGAAGAATATAAAGAACAAAGGAATAGGGTCAAGATGATTACCAGAGAAGCAAATCAAAAGGTTTGGGAGAAATTTGGCAAGACTCTGGAGAATAGCAGCCGACATAACCAAAAATTGTTCTACAAAGTGCTTAAAAGTCGTAGAACTAAATCTGAAATAAAGTTGAAACAAATTAAGGATAGGAAAGGTGATATAATAACAAATGAAGACAAAATAATGGACAGGTGGCGTGAATATTTTTATCAACTATTAAATGAGAATGAGCAGGAAGCGGAAAACATAGGAAAGAATATAGCTAAAGTGGCAGCAACCCAAGAAATAGTAAGGGGTAATGATAGAATAAGTATGGAAAAAGTAACTGAAGCGCTGAATAGGGTGAAAATAGGGAAAGCACCAGGATGTGATGAGATATCACCGGAAGCAATAAAGTATATAGGACAAAATGGGACCAAAGAACTACATGGATTATTTAGCCAGGTATGGCAAACAAAAACGATCCCAGAAGAATGGAACACAGCAATAATACTGTCTATCCATAAGAAAGACGATACCAAAAATTGTAGCAACTACCCTTCTCTATATAGCACTAAAAATCTATGAAAGAACATTACAAAAGAAATTAAGGGACGTAGTGGAAACTCGATTGTCAGATGTACAAAGTGGCTTTAGACCAGCACACAGAGTTCAGGATCATTTATTTACAATAAAACAAGTGACGGAAAAGATGATGAAAAAAGGAAAGACAGTATATGTATGCTTCATCGATTTAAAAAAAGCATTTGACAAACTTAGTAGAGAAAGTATATGGGAAAGTTTAAAGAAAAAATAAGTAGAAAAAGATCTCATAGAAGCTATAAAAAGTGTATACGTGAATACTAATAACCAAGTGAGAATGCAGAATAGAATGTCAGACGGTGTCAGGACAAAAAACCCCTGGACAAAAAACCCCGGACATAAAACCCCCGGACAAAAAACCCTCGGACAAAAAACCCCCCGGACAAAAAAACCCCCGGACAAAAAACCCCCGGACAAAAAACCCCCGGTCAAAAAACCCACACAAAACAGAATCTAGGATAAAAAAACCGTCGAAAAAACGTTATCGTTAAATAATATTTAAAGTAAAATTTGGCGGCATTTGGGATTGTTATAAGGGCTATAATATGGAAATCTCCAATATCTAATCGTAAACAGAAGGGAGCACAATCCTTAAATGTAGTTTTAAAAATAAACCAACTGGATTAATATATTATGGCTAAGAACTCGAATAATCGGTGTTTCACCGCTTGTAGATCTGTAAACAGCAACAACATTTTTGAGAAGCGGTAGCCGTTACCTACTTTAAGCTGTATTTAGGATTTTCCAGTAATATTCATATAATAATCCTAAAATTAGCTAGTAAGCAGAAAGCATGCTTGTAGTATGCACTAATCTTGAGCCTCCTTACCCGATTCTTAAAATTAAAACATGTTTTCTTAGCCATAAATAACCATTTCAAATTGTCCTTCTTATCTTTGTATTCAAAAAGGTAACTTAAGGTAAATTGAGTAAGGGGGTTGATGATTAAGACAAGAATGCAATTAGCAACCATTTACGTAGTAGATAAAAGAATTTTATAAGGGTAATTACGTCCCTAATGTATCCCCCGCCCATAGACATGTAATCTGCAACCCTATTGGCCTTTTCCTACAAAAGTACTTAAGTAAATCCCTATAAAGCTCAAATTTTGGTTTTGTTTGTCACTTTGCTGTTGATAATGGAAGTGATACGCTCTAACAAGGATGGTGAAAAGTTGTGTTTACAAGGTTTTGTGCGGGGTTTTTTGTCCGGGGGTTTTTTGTCCGGGAGTTTTTTGTCCGGGGGGTTTTTTGTCCGGGGAGTTTTTTGTCCGGGGTTTCTTTGTCCGGGGGTTTTATGTCCTAGACTCATGTCAGACATATTTAAAAATAACGAAAAAGTAAGGCAAGGAGGAGTACTAAGTTCTCTATTATTCTTTTGTGCAATGGATGAAATGATAAAAGAGTGTGTGACGAGAATTGCAAAATGTGTATTGGGCTATAAAAACATGCTACCAATAAATGTAGAAGCGTGTGCTTTCGCAGACGATGTTGTTTTAATTGCCAAATCTGAAAAAGATCTAGAGAAAAACTTAAAAGTGTGGATTGAAGTACTAGCCTAATTTAATTTAGAAGTGAACATGGACAAAACAAAAGTGATGGCTATACCAAATAGTGAGGCTGAAGTGAAAGTAGAAGTTGAAGGTATAGCTATGGAGCAAGTAAGGGAATTTAAATATCTAGGAGCTACCATTAGCTGCAATGGAATAAACGAAGCCGAAATAAGCAGCCGCATACAATCAGCAACTCGGGTGTATCATGATACGGAAACTTCCTGAGCAATAGAGAAATTACTTAGAAAACAAGGATCACAGCGTACAAGACTATATATTTACCCACAATCCTGTATGGCAGCAAAAATTGTATAATAAATGAAAGACACAAGAAGAGACTGCAGGCCGCAGATATGAAATATTTACGGAAAGTACTCGGGCTGAAGAGAATAGACAAAAGAAAGAATGAAGACATCAGACGAGAATTAAATATACAATCACTAGAAGAAAAACGAGAAAAAAAGAAGTTAGAATGGGTAGGACATCTCATAAGAATGGCAAGTGTACAGACAAGTGAAAAAGGTATGGGAGACGAGAGCAGTAGGAAAGAATAGAAGGGGAAGACCCAGGAAAACTTGGAGTGACAGTGTGGAGGAAATACTACGAAAGCGAGTTATGGAATGGAATAAAGCTAAAGTCAAAGCAAGAGATAGAAAGGAATGGCGTAAATTTGTCAAGAAACAGCAGAAAAACAAGTAGAGGGAGCTAATCCTCGACACCCCCACGGGTACAAGAAGAACCGGATTATGTATGTACAGTATGACAATAAATATAGGATACCGAAGTTTGCAAACTTAATTTCTTGTGGTTAACAACTATCACTTTAATATTTCCAGCTTTGATGTCTATTGTATTGATGTATGACATACTCCACGTGACCACCAGCCCTTTGCAAGCATAGTTCCCTTCCAAGCATTCTTGAAGATTGCCTACATAGGTAATTTCTAAATAGAGGTTGAAGTAAATTTTGGAAGAACTGTACGATCGCCCTCTCAATTTCGCAGTTGCGACTGACTGGGGGATTTTCATTGAAAATGTTGTTTTCCATCGTTCCCATTCTCTAGAAATAAAAATTTAACGTTTAACGTACTTGATACTTGGTCCGTTATTTCTGCTTTGTTCGTATGGACGGTTATGGAGGTTGCAAACAAAATGATTTTGCTCGGTAGTAAGCATCTTGTTTAACACGGTTATTGCATACTTTTAACGAGAAGGTGTCGACAAAAGATCGGAGTGACATTTGCAGCAATTGTCATTTAAATTGCAACTGATACGATGTTCTTAATTTTGGTATCCTATATTTATTGTCATATTGTATGTATGTTAGATCACACGACTTATTTATATCTAGCGTTTTCTTTCGACACCTATTTTGGGAGTCCTGCCAAGCAGATTTCGATAATTGTGTTTTTAAATAAAAGCAATGATCGTTTAAATTTTGCAAAAATTGCAAATAGATGGTTAGCTTTTATAGAAAAATCAACATATTCTTGCGGGCAACTGATTGTCGCGAACAATGCTATAGTTGTTTATGTGTTTGCTTGTAATGGACAAGGTCTAGCCATGCGGAGTACCAGGTAATTTATGCACTAACTGCTATGGTCATATGGTCAAAGTACTACTTAGAATTGTGCCAAGACTAAGGAGTTCCAATCCTAGCATGGGATCTTTTACATGCTACACATCGTAGTAACATAGAACCCACGGCCTAACATCACTTCCAAATAATGGCATTCTGTCGAGGTTTTCCGCAGCATATTTTTATTTTTAAAAATTTCACCGGGACCGGGGATCGAACTCGTGACCCTTAGATTAGTAGCCAGAATACTTAACCACTGAGCTGCCCGGGCCGGCACAATGCTATATTAGTGATACAAGTAAGCTCTCATAGTCGGCCAGCGGTGTTTTGCAACGAACTACTGTACCAGCGATGAGCATACAGCAGTAAATGTTCTGCTGCACGAGGAATTTCTAAACAATAATGTTAAATAAATACCTAGTAACGCTTTGTAAAAAAGAAGGCATTTAACTGCCTTAAAAGCAAGGTAAGTCACTCGGGCCTACTTGCAAAACGGTACTTGCACATGTCTCAGGTGGTGGCAACAAATATTCAAGTGGCAAAAATACCAAACAAGGTAAAAAGGTTTGCAATAATTACCAAAGTTCAAAAATTGTTTAAGGACAAACCTACTTTTGCGTACCGAAGTTGAAAGTAGATTAGAGGTGAATTTTACTTCTAAAATAATATCTAATCCTGGCGTAAGCAAGTTAGTTTCAGCAATTTTTTATTTTTATTTATACAGAACACATAGCTGCTACGCTAAGCCTTTAAAATATTACGAAGGAAAGGTCACCAGGAAGTATCAAAAGCCATCTCGCAACTATATCTCCGGATGGAGCCATAATTATATATAACAGCAATAAGATAACATGGACAACAAAATAGAATGCTTGAGTAAGAAAGAGATGACCATACAACAAAATTATTTTAGTAGGCACAATTAGTTGACATATGTCATAATTAAAGTGAGCGTCAAGCCTACTCGTATATTTGCTATGTTTATCTCTTTCGTAGTCAAACAATATGTGTTATTTTCTTGTTCAGGTTATCTCATTGCTGTTATATATCATTGTAGCCCCATCGGTATATCTAAGTCCATCTGCATACGGGCTATCTTTCAAAAATCACCGTAACTCCCCCAGAACACACACAAAATTTACATAAGATTTGAAAAGAAGGTTTAGGTGTACATGTGGTACATTGACGAAGAAGCGGCAACCTAAACTACATCATAATAGCTGAAAATAGATAGAAACCAAGGCAATACTGAAGAATACTAGTTTAGCTTTAATCAATTGTTAGGACAATTTTTAAATGTAGCTTTTTTCACTTTTGTATCCCAAATACTAGTATTTTTCCCGCTTCATCAATAGTCCAAAAGTTTAGCTGTTTTTCAAAACTCAACTTCGTTGATTTCAAATACTAGCGTCTTACGGCTCATTTAGTCATATCTCGGAAAATGTCTTATTTAAATTCACATGTGGTTGCTTGCCGTATAATTGACGCCTTATCTTAATTACCATATTGACGGCCCATTGTCTGTAATTTTCACTTTTGGATGTCAACATGTTTAGTCCTTCGCGCAAAATTCTGATGAAATATGGTGCAATAGTGGCGAAACCCGGACGTTTCTTGGTAAGTTAGAGAGAGTAAGATAAGTAACACACGCGCGCGTTCACTTGGGCTTCAAGATTCAACGGCCAAACTTGGAGAAAGCAAGAAGTGTCATCGTTTTGTTCCGGGACTGCGGAGATCCTGTACCTTCACCGGGCTACGTCGAAATTAAATGAAACTGTAGTTGAGTGTCACCGATCAAGCTTTTGGTGATTTCAGTATCGTGGAGTTTGCAACCTCCAATTGCCTTCTTTGGGGAGGATTATTAATGGAAACCTCTTTCGCGCTAACTGTGTTTAATGAAATTACGTATACCTTACCACAACCTTTCCTAACGATTACGTTCTTCGTTTCTACTCTCATTGGGGATTTAACATCGTCCAGACCTACTCAACAGATAATACCCTAGGCCATTTCTCGCAGTTTTGCAAGCATTTTGAGGCAGTCGCTTAGGCACGGTTTGCAGCTTCAAGTCAAGGAATGGCTGCTGAACCCCTCAAAGGGGTGTTTGTAGTAATTTTGAAGAGCACAATGTGCAGTGAAGTGAAGATTTATATGACGAAGTGTCGCTATATTTACGTAACGTAGTTGTTGTTATTTAAAATTAAGATTTTGAATAGTAATTACCGCATTAAATCAGTTTTGATTATTTGTCGTCAAGTTTTACTGTCTGTAATTAATTTAGTTATTGCGTAATTACATTTCTTACCGGTTTTAAGTCAGTCAATTGGCTGTGAAGTTTAACACCTGTGTAATTGTTCACATACATATTTCTGCGTTAATATAGTTCATTTTCAATCAGTTGTGCTTTTCTTTAGTAGTTTCATGACGTTTGCATGTGTATTTTGTGATGTTTTTCCTCTGTTCAGACAGCAGTATTAAAATGCAAGCAAGGCAAGTCCACCGCAGCTCGTCGCTCAAGCACTGCGAAGGTTGGATTGGAAACGTTGGGTCACTGCTTCCACTTTCTCGATGAGCCACTTTTGTTTTTCTCGATTTAGTAAAGTCATGGCGTCTGGCAATTAATATCTTTCTTTAGTTTAGCAGGTTTACCGGTTGCCTTAATTAAGGTTGTGATGAACCTCTCCTCCATATGAGTCTTAGTCTGCAACTTTTGTTACAGCCCATCGTAACGTTATTGGGCAGCGGATCCGAAAATTTTCCGATTTGTGTCTTTTTATTGGGTAACTGACGGTTGAGTAATTTGGATGTCAAATTCATGTCGTAATGACGTTTTCGTGATATAACACAATGTAACAATTACAACTAACAGTGCATGTAATATGTGCTATTAGTGAATCCGCTTCAGCAGTTGTTCACAATTTAAGTTAGTTTGTCGCCGTTGCTGTAAAATACTAAACGTACTTTTAATTGGAATACAATCACTCCTGTGGTAGACTAGAAAGCTAATTATAATATAAATTTAAATAATTATTACTGGTTTATTCAAACTGGATAAGCATTTTATTAGCTTGCGTACAGCGGTTTCTTATTACTTGATATAATGTGTTAAAATTGTATTGCTATTGAATTTTGAAAGATGCAAATAACTACATTACGAGTACTAATTATTAACACTCAGTTTGCCTATTCAACCAGGAAATGACTTGAAATATGGCACCTTCTTAGATCTCATGAGGTTTAAGTGGAAATTGTAATGCAACCAAATAATTATAGGTACGTGCTGTTTTTACTAATTGCAGAAGTATGTTAATTTTTAATTTCTTAATTTAAAAGCAACAATTTATATGACTACACCAATTTGTACATTCATATTAATTAAATCTATCATCCGCAGTTTAGCGCCCAATTTTGAACTTTCCCGAATTTGGGGCAAGAGGGAGGCAACCTATACAGTATGTTCCCGGATTGGGTTACAAAGACATCTTCAAAAAAATAATTCTTTATAAAAAACCCTGCTTGTTCTCAAACTAAAAAGCACTTGCCAAAATTGAAATATCCCCTTTCGTATCGGGGGATGTCCGAAAATCTGAAAATGGCTCAAGAATAAAGTACCCCTATTTTTCAAAATATGCAATAATGTTAACTGCAAATATTTGTTACAATATGTTAAAAATTATAATTGCTTTGAATTGCTATTGGATCGCGTATTATTTTTTTTTTTAAGATACCTGTGTTTTTGTTGACACAAATATGAGATTTTTAGCATCAACTTCGGGCCACATAAATTTCAGTTTAAGTGAACGAAACTGAAATTCGACAATACACTTATCTTATCGCATCCGTCAATAAATTAACTTTTGCAGTATCGCGTTTGGTAATTCGCAGGGTAGTGGAAGAATAAGAAAAACCAGTGAAAATTGATTTTAGAGCAGGTGGCTGTGACTTTATATTTGACACCTACCTTTAATTCTAAGCAACGTTTTCAAATTAAATTTTAGTCTATTTCAAAAAATAAGAGAGCTTTATTCTTGAGCAATTTTCATATTTTCGAACCTCCTCCGTATACGAAAGGAGATATTTAAATTTTGGAAAGTGCATTTTTAGTTTGAGAACAGGCAGGGTTTTTTACAGAATTTTTTTAGAAATTTATTTATTTATTTATTTAACTTATTATTATTATTCTGCAGTACTTAGCCAAACAGCAGCATCTCCAATGTTCACCAATGAAAATGCTACTCTGCAGCCAAGCACGGCAGTAATGTGGTACTAGTAGTACAATAATATGAGAATAGAAAACTATAAGTAATGAAAACAAAAAACCAAACAAATTTAAAGATTTTGCATAAGCAGATTTTTGAATTTTGGAAAAGACATGCAGAAAATATCGATACAGCCAGCATACTGATTATAGGATCGCGTAATTCTCCAAAACGGTGAGTTTAAAATAACATTGGTACTAGCAAATTCCGATTTGAACAGTTGAAAATGTCTGGTATTGAACTGAGGCACATTAAAAGTAATACATGAAATTAAATCCGGACAGTTGAACATATTATTTACAATCTTATAGAGAACAGTAACATCATTACTTCCTACGATTTTCCAAAATCACTAAGCCGACAGTCCCCAATCTACAGCCATAGCTAGGTAAGTTAATATTCAGTCGCTTACAAATTTTCTTTGGATTTTTTCGATTGAATTGAATATTGAATTGCATAACAAGGGTTCCAGATTACACTTGCGTATTCAAGATTTGATCTAACGTAAGCACAATACAACAGGTTATATGTATTAATATTTTTAAAAGAATTTGCAATTCTTAAAATAAATCCTAGCATAGAATTTGCTTTATTTGTAATGTTTTCAATATGCTTGATAAAAGTTAATTTAGAATCAAAAGTAACACCAAGACCTTTCATAAAATTTACTTCATGGATACTTTCTTGTGCGATCGTGTAGTTACATTTTAAACAATTTAAATTTCTTGTAAATCTAATATAACAGCATTTATTTGTATTCAGTGGCAAGCAATTAAGAAGACTCCAAGTCGACGTGTTAAGATCCACTTGTAATTTATTTGTGTCGTTTTGGTTTTTTATGGATTGATATATGTTAAGATCATCTGCAAAGAACAAATGACCACATGACAGTATAAATGATAAATCATTAATAAAGATTAAAAACAAAGTTGGTCCGAGATGGGAGCCCTGACGCACACCAGACGTGACGTAATGAAGATTAGAATTCAAACCGTTTACTACAACCATCTGTGTTCTGTTAGTGAGATACGAAGTAAACCACTGCAGTAAATTTCCTGTAACGCCGTAATATAAATACATCTGGTAAATTTAAAGCAAACTCAGGAGTTCCACAAGGCTCAAATCTGGGGCCATTGTTATTTTTAATATTTATAAATGATTTGCCAGATTGTATTCGAAATTCAAAGTGCCTATTATTCGCAGATGATATGAAGTTGTATCAAAAAATAGAAACTATTGATGATTGTTGTAGTTTACAGGCAGATATAATGATACAACGTCCAAGGGGCCTGCCGGCAGGACATTTTGTCCTGCCGGCAGGCCCTAAAATTGAATGTGTGATTTTATATATGATGCGGTCCTTCTAGAAGTACAAAAATGTCATCAACGGAAAGTGCGTAAAATTTTGCCTATCTCTTGTGCAGGTTTGAACTCGATTGTTCAAACCGCATAGAAATTATCGGATGATATTGGTTTGCGAGTAGTTTCTCTCCGTTAGCTGTGGCGTTCGGACGTTTGTTGCTCCGCTGCACAATAATGGTCACAAAAATTAAGATAAACGATCGTGTATTCACGAAAGCTATGAATTTTGATGATGGCATCAATAATTGGAGTCTGTCTATGTTTGGATCGGGATTCCCACATAAATTATAGATTAAGTTTGTTTCTTGTTATTACCTTTTATGTTTCTTGTTTTTACGTTTGTACTGAATGGAACACAAGTTTATTTTTATATCACAGAAAAAGAATAAATATTGTTTATTTTATAGTAAAAGCGCATTTATTTCCTAAAACCTACAAAAAAGAAACGTATCCAAAAAAACATTAGACTACGCCACTAGAAAAAGGAGATGTACTGCCCGAAGCTAAAAAGTCCTGCCTGAAGGACAGAACACATTAGAAATCAAAGGCCTGCCAGCAGGACAAAGTGGCCGGTACAACTGTCCTTCTGGAAGCTCCTTCCGGCAGGACAGTTGTTTGGACGTTCTATCAATAAATCGTATCTACGAATGGAGTTTAATTAATAAATTACATTTTAATATATCGAAATGTCATAAAATGGCCATAACAACTAAACAGAATAAAATACTATTTAAATATCAAATGAACAGCGTCAATTTGACAAAAATCGAAATTGTTAAAGATTTGGGAGTTGAATATGATTCCAAGTTAAGATTTGATTCTCATGTTGAACGGGTTTGTGGAGCGGCATCACGCAGCTTGGGTTTTATTATTAGACAAACGAAAAATTTTAAACAAATAAAATTAATACAAATTTTATACTATACTTTTGTACGGCCAAAACTCGAATACGCATCCATTGTGTGGTATCCTCAAACTTTTCATCATAAAATTATTAATTATTAAACAATATGATTTATGATTCTAAACTTTTTGCTTTGCTAAATTTCAAAATCCCTACTAGACCCTTACGACCGTCAGCAATTTTTGCTGTACATTCACAACCTTTTAAGTGTAATTCTCCTATAACAGTATTTTTGCAGCTTGCCAACCAAGTTATGTCTGTTACTGATTTAGATTTTGCTATGAATCCTTGCAACTTTACCAAATTATTAAACCAGCATTTTAATGTAGTAAGTTGTTCTTAAAATATATAGATCAATCTTCGTGACTGCCTTCTCAGGCATATAATTTGTCGCATTACAGATTCTGTTGTTAGGATGTATATTGTGTATATATATTTATTTATCTGTATATTTATATGTATATTTCCTTGCAATTTATATTGCTACTGTTTTTATTTTTTTTTGTACATTTCCTTGTAATGAGGCAACGCCTGTTTGGGAATAAAATAAAATAAAATAAAAGTTTTTGAACAAGTAATGAGTGGTTGACCTTGTCGAAGGCTTTGCTAAAATCTGTATACACCGTGTCGACCTGAAGCCCTTCCCCGAAGCTCTCAGCAAGATAATTTGAAAAGATAAGTAAATTGCTTACTGTTGATTTTTTGGCTAAAAATCCATGTTACTTGGGAGTTATATAAGCTTCCATAAAAGACATTAAGTATTTGTTTATTATGCTTTTAAATATCTTTCTAAATACCGAGAGCTTCGAAATAAGTCGGTAATTAGTTACCACTGATTTATCGCCTGATTTAAAAATAGGCGTAATATAAGCTAACTTCCACTTCGTTGGAAATACACCACATTTCAATGATTTATTAAACAAAAGCTGTACAGGATAACATAAAGTGTGAGAACAATTTCTTATAAAATATGGATCAATACCACCAGGGCCTTTAGATTTAGAAACGTCGAGATTAGAAAGAGTATTCTGTATTCATTTTGACTAAGTGATAATTCAAAAAAGGGAATATCCGGTGAGCGTGTATTAATATTTTGTATTGGTTTAAATGCAGCAGGTTCCCAAACTGATGAAAAATGAACTGCGAAATAATTGGCTATTATTGTTGGAATATTACTGAAAGTGTCATTGTCAGTCATTTTAGATGGCAGTCCAAAATCTGTTTTATTCTGCCTAACGTGAGACCAAAATTGTTTAGTATTTGATTGAATATTTTTTTCTATTTTATCTATATCGCGAAAGTAGCACTGATCGGTTAATGACTTAATCTTAGATCTAAGGAAGTTAAAACGTATTTTATCACAGTCCCTGTTATAGGATTTTATTCTATTTCTAATTTTAGTTTTTTCTTTTATTAAAACTATTAACTCACGTGAGAACCATACTGGGTATTTGTCGTTGTGCTTAGGAGTACGTTTTTCTACATGTCTATCAATAATTGAATAAAGAATATTGTAAAAAGTATCGGTTGCGTTATCAATGTTGAGATGATTTAAAGCAAGAGACCAGTTCTCACTCGCGAGATCGGCATTAATTTTTGCGTAATCAGCATTATGAAAAAGATACTTAGGGTGCGCTATATTTACTAACGAGGTAAATAAGTCCAAATCTACAGTGTTAGCTAGGGGCGGGTGATGGCTGTCTATTTTCGACAATGTAAATTCAGTCGCCGATTCAACTGATACGCTAGTGCCAAAAAATACCAAATCTAGCAATTTGTTATTAGGGTTTGAAACATGATTGTACTGTTTGAAATTGCAAATACTGATGGAGTCAGAAATGATCTCTGATAATCGACCGGATGTCAAAATAAACTTTGTTCCCTCTTTGTAACCCAATCCGGGGACATACTGTATATCGCACCAATTTTTACTAGATTACCTGATATTGGACCTGTAATTCACTGCTAATTTAAAATGCCCTGAAATAAGATTTCAAGGTGTAAAGTAGCGTCAATTTTGGTATGCTTTTTAGTAAGCAAGTTGAATGTTGTGAAATAAGTTTTGGGGCACATCTCCGTACGTAGTGCAGTAACGCATTCAGCACCAGGATATCAATATTGCGTTCCTGTGTGGACTTTCTCCGTGGGTGAGTATATCTAGTTTTTCTGATCACGGGTAGTTAGAAATTCTTTAGGAATAGTTTTAAAGCCCTTTGTTGCGGTCACAATTTAAAACCTGACCCGCTTAAATGTAATGCTGTGAATAGTAGAATCTTACTGTAAGATTTTCATTTATAAATCGTAGTGCAGTATTGCATATTCTGAAGTGAAGTAAACAACTTCGGAGATTTGCAAGGACAGTTTCAGCACAGTCCACATTTTCTACCACTTAGGTGGTTCTCCATGGTGTAACATTTAAGTCCCTCACTAGCATCCAACTCGACATGGTGGCACTCTAAAATAACACGAGTTCCAGTATCTTTTACAATTATTTTGAATATAGCAAGTGAGCCCTTTTTTATTTCGGGAACCCCCTACCCCACTTCAATCTCACTGAGCGACCGAACCCCTTTAAGTTTATTGTCTATCGTAAACGAGGATTTACCGGTAAAATACTATTTCTCAAAGGTATCCGGTGCAGGCGCTCATCACAAGCAAGCGTGTCAAAAACAATTTAAGAAATAAACTGCCAGTTTATATGAAATTATAAAGGAACTTGAAAACCTGTTGAAAATTTTATTGGGGATATGCACACAGAGTGTTTTTGATTAGTTTGTAGATGAGGTGCGAATTCCGCTTAGTGCGAGAGGGAAGCAATTTATAACCTATAACAATGAAGTAATTGTTTTTTTTGTACTCAGTCAACAGCCGTTAGGCCAATTATATACATTTTATCGGGACATCCAACCCCACTAACGACTGTCATGATATTACTATGACATCCGGGACCAACTATTTCCGTGACAGCCGTATCACGAGGCGCCGAGAGAAGCAGTCATGGAACTCCTATCCAAGTTCTGACCAGAAAAAGCGTTGCTTAACTCTACTGATCGAACGTGGACGCTTGTTCAAGCTACACCACCCGGGACCCATAAGCATAAGCTCAATTCATGTCCCAATAGAGAAAAGAACTCTTACTGTCTGATAAATTTACAAACATGAAAAAAGGAAAAGCAGTCAGAACAAATAGGTTTGCTCAAAAATGAAATTTCTGTGTCTGTACATTGCAATGCAGCATGAACTCATTCGTAAGACACCAAAGCCATCTATTCCTTACTTCAATTTCAGACGGAGAAAGTTTACATTTTAGATAAACTGCAGATCTTCTTCATTGCAGTATGATCTACGCTTTCCATTCGTTAACAAGTATGGCAAGTTTAATGAGTATGCTCATCGAGCATTTGTACCAAACCTAAAACAACAACAACCTAAGAAATCCCAAAAGAGTTATTATATTCTATGGAATACATACATCTCTTACACCACAAAGCAATCCACTAAAAAAAAACTGTGTTCGTAGAATATGTGCACGTATATTTCAAAAACCTCATTAAGCTCGTGCAGCTAATGTGCTGTTGCTACGTTTTCAGATGATGTGCTTCTAACTGGCTATACTGATAACTTAGACTACTACTCTTATTTCTTAAAACATCCCTGAAGGCTTTATGTCACGCTGACTTCACTGCTGGGGTAATCCGCAGGAACCCAATTATATTACATTTTTAAGCCCTCTAGCGTTCGAAACTTCTTCTTCTCCTTCTTCTTCGCTAATCCTTATGCCCTTTCAGGCGTCGGATGTGGGTTCCTTGTCCTGTATCCATTTCCTCCATTCTTTCCTGTCTCTTGCTAGGATTTTCATTTCCTCTACCGTCTTTCCTCTATCCATTCCAAATTCTCGGATTTGGTCCATCCATTTTCTTCTTGGTCTTCCCCTTTGCCTCTTTCTTGGTTTTCCCATCCCCATTATTTTTCTTGTAATTCTGTCCGGTTGCATTCTTACTATATGCGCATACCGGTTCAGTTGTTTCGCTTTTATTTTTTCCATTATTGACTGTTGTTCTGTTATTTCTCTGATCATGTCGTTTCTTACCCTGTCCCATTTAGTTTTTCCAGCAATTTTTCTAAGGTGTTTCATTTCTATAGCATTTACTTTGCTTTCGTCTTTTTTTCTTCAAGTCCAGTTTTTACAAGCGTATGTAATTGTTGGTATCGTTATTACATTATGTATTTTTCTTTTCACCTCTATGTCTATGTCTTTATGGCCTAGTATTGTTTTATTTATTGAGTAATATAATCTTGTTGATTTATTAGCTCTGTTTGTCAACTCAGCATCTATTTTCAGTAACACATCGTCTGCGTACAGCAGACTGCTCACTTTAACTGCTTCTATGTTCTTGTACCCTATGACTGTATCTATGCGGTTATATTTTTCTTTAATTTGTTTAGAAATTTTGTCCATAATAATGATAAATAGTAAAGGGCTTAAGCTATCTCCTTGTTTTATTCCTTTACTCATTTTGAACTCATCTGATATTTGTCCCACCATTTGCATTCTTGCTCTTACTGTTTCATATGTACTTCTTACTGCGTTTATCAGCCTGATAGGTATTTCCAGTTCTCCCAGGGTTTTCCATATTTCCCTTCTATCTACCGTATCGAAAGCTGCTTTTAGATCGATGAATGTTAGGTATACTTCCTCTCCTTCTTCTATCCTTCTCTCTATTATATTTCTTAATATATATATGTTATCGTTTGTCTGTCTGTTCCGTCTGAATGCTGCCTGTTCCTCTCCCATTTTCGATTCCACATGTTCTCTTAATCTTTTTTCCAACATTTTTCTATATAGCTTATAGCTGGTTTGAGCTAAGCAGATTGGTCTATAGTTTTCGCACTGCGTCTGTATTCCTTTCTTGTATATCGGAATTAACAGGTTATTTTCCCAATCCCTCGGGATTTTTTGTTTTTCCCACGCTTCTTTACAGATATCCCATATCCAGTTTATTCCTTTTTTTCCCAGCCATTTAATCATCTCCGGTGCTATGCCGTCTTCTCCACTTGCTTTTCCAATTTTGATTTTTTGTATTGCCTCTTCGACTTCTTCTCTCTTAATTTTTTGTTGCTGTTCCGCTTGTTCTCCTCTTGTTATTTTATCATCTGGCACTGCCGTGTTATACTTATTTCTGTAGTGTTCTTTACAAGTTTCAAGTATTTCTTTTGTGTCTGTTAGTGTTTGCCCCTGCATGTTTTTAATTGCTTTTATTTCTTTCCTTTTATCCCCTCTTAATCTTTTTATTCTTGTCCAGAATTTTCTATAGTCTGTTTTGTGTACTTCTGGTATTTCTTCTCCAAACTCCTTCCAGGATTCCTTTTTTGCTCTTTTGACTGCGTTTTTCACTATGTTTCTCTTTCGATTATATTCCTCTCTGTCTTTCTGTGCTTTTGTTTGTATATATTGCTTCCATGCTGTTTTCTTTTCTTTTGTCAGTCTTTGTATGTCGCTATTCCACCACCTCGTCCTTTTGACGTGATTATTATATTTTCTCTTCCCACATATTTTCTCTGTTATGTTCAGCAGTGTCTCTTTGAATGTTATCCATCTTTCTTCTAAAGTCCAGTCTGTTTTTCTGTTCTCCAGTTTTTGGAATTCTAAATCTGTCTCCTTCTGGTATTTTTCTTTGTTTTCCATATTTTTTAGCTTATATATCGCTAAACTACTATATTTCCTTATTTCTCCGTTGTTGCTCAGTCTTACTTGGTAACTTGCTCTTACTAGTCTGTGTTGTGTTCCTAATTCCGCTTCTTTTATCGTTTTAATTTTTTGTACTGTCTCTGTTAATTCTTGTGTATATGTTATATAGTCTATCAGGCTTTTAGCGTTTCGTTCTTCAGCCACAAACGTGTATTTGTCTTCGATTGCTTGGTCCCACATTGTGTTTCCTATTATTAGGTCGTTCCCTTTACAGAAGTCTATCATTTTTATTCCATTCCTATTTAGTGTATCTTCCCCATATATTCCCATACATCCCATTCCTCTGTTATAGTCCTTCCCTACTCTACTGTTCCAGTCTCCCATTATTATTGTCTTCTCATTTTCTTCTTTCATTTCATCTAGTATTTGTTGTAGATTTGTGTAGAACTCTATCATTTCTTCCTCTGCTGTTTCTTCTACTGGCCCATAGATTTGTATGATGTTAATTGTTTCTTCCATTTTTATACTAATTGCTATTATTCTCGAGTTGATTGCCTTAAAATCCGTTATTCTTTTGTTTATCTCCTCTGTGACTATTATTCCTACTCCTTCCTTTGCTCTTTGTTCCGGTTTCACTCCCGAGTAGTATAGTATGTGTTTGTTTGATAAGTACGTACTTCCCTCGCCCTTTTTCTTAGTTTCGCTTAGCCCCAAGATTTGTATGTTATTACTGTCCATTTCTTCCGTTATTTCTATCTCGTTCCCTGTTAGTGTGTTTATGTTCCAAATTCCTATCCCTATCTCTTCATTTCCTATTTCTTTTCCTTTTTTCGTGTCCTTTTTCATAGCCTGTTTCTTTGCTTGTAGCGTTTTAAATTTTTCGTTATGCGACGTTAGACCATATTTACGTTTTTTGGGATCGTACCAGTGTTACTGCTAGTTCTGGTTATTTTCTCAATTGTTCTTGCAGTTCTTCCTCTGGAGATCTTTCACTGATTGTTCTTCCTCCCGTTTTTCCTTTAGGTGTATCATCATGTTCTATACTCTTCTTGTTGTTCTTCAACGTTCGAAACAAGAATAATAAACAATATTACATATAGAGTAATATAATACTTACAAAACAATAAATCATGTAGATCAATTATTGCAATTAAAGGACAATGATTATTATGAGTAAAATCAATACAATTATACACAATTATTAACACTCCCGATTATGTTTAACACATTGTAATCTGCTTGTAAGCTATCGCAACAACCACGCACTGGTTTGACCGTTAGCATTTTTACTGGTTGGTATGCTACTGCTCTTACTTTTCGTAAGAACCACGATTGATGTGGAACGTTGTGTATGATAATTTTCCTTATCTTCATACGCCATCGACGTATGCTAACTTTAAATTTGTGTCGAGATCTACTATGTTTACCGAAGGTTTCCCAATAAAGAAGTAGCCAGCAATTATCGCTGCTAAATCAGCCAACCACATCCATAAGTACGGTCTCAGCTCTCCTACGTGACGTCAGCACATGTTTGTTTCCACTTACCTCTGGTTGCAGAGCATAGGCTCATTGTTTATAGCTTTTAAAATAAAGGCTTCCCTTGGAAACGGGGTAAGAAATTGTGAACTGAGTTCTTAGTGTCACCCCATTCACTTTTACTCCCCTCATCTAAAAGACGAAGGAAGTACTGTAATCGTAAAAAACAGTCTTTGCAGATTTCCTTAGATCCTCAGTTTCCACAGTCGCTACATTACGAAAAACATGTTTTCTCAATTCCTTCTGTCTGTCTGCCCTTCTGTTCTTCTGTCTGTCCGTCTGTTGGCCGTGTAGGTCAAAAAAGTATTGGACGACGACGATATTTTGCCGAAGATTATTATGTCTACCTGGTTAGCACTGGTTCGCCCCGAAAATTTCGGTCAAATATACACAGGGTGAGCATCTTAAAAATATAACTCTGCATATTTTTGCTTTAACGTTAGAACCATTAATTTTTTTTTAATTTACCGTTAGCGAAATAGGGCATATTTTTGAACAAACATATACAGAGTGAACTCTCTGCTTGGGTCCTGTCGGCAGCGCATCTTTTATACCGCTTTCGCAAGCGCGTAGAATAAGCGATATTTCGTGTTATTAGGGCAACAGGCTGGCATCGCGGTCCGTGTCGGAGCTCTACAGGCCACAATGCTTTTTTTAATTTAGAAAGGGATGTAATTGACATTACTATTGATAAAGAAGTTTCGTGTAAAACCCTTTACAGATTTGTATATAGCAAAACGAAGGATTAAACCAAAAAGCCGCAATTTCAAATAAAATTATTATTACAAGAGGTACTCACCGATGATGTTTTCCTTGATTATAATTGACTTGGGGCGAAATATGAATTTAATGGTACTACAGGTTTTTGATGGTAGTTTAATAATTTGTAAATATCTCGAGATTACTTTTGAAATGCTGGTCACTCTATCTAACCAGGATCACTTAGAAACTACTTACAGGCGGTTTTTATAGTTTCAGAATATTGTTACGGGTCAAAAGTCATTTATAAATTAGAAGTATCTACTTAATTAATTGCCCTATCATTGATAAATCTATATATTGCCTACGATTGAATTTAGACAATAAGCCAAGCTTCATATGTCAATGTATTATTCCTAAAACAATTTTGAAGCTATTCTTTGCAACATTTTAAACTCAGAGGTATTTTGGTTGCCTATCCTGGATTATCAACGTTTTTCCAACATTTTTGGCAAGCTGCTTATCTTTTTCGTCCATTTTTCCAATATGTACTGCTGTAGGAAGGCATGCTTTGTGAGATCCATTTGTGAAGTTAATTATTCTTTCATGTTAATATTAATGTATTCGTCAAATACCAGATTCTCTTCATGTTTAGACAGATACAGTATAATTTAGAACTTACGTATGTTGGACAAGCATTCGAGTGACTGTTTACTTACGATAAGTTTGCAATGTCAAGGTTAGACCTGAATTGAAATTCTGAATGTGTTTCATGTACCATCAAAGTAATAATTATTTTATTTTTAGATCTTGCGAAGCAGTTTAGCCATTACTTCGAAATTCAAAGTTTGGGTTTTCACTTCATTTTAGTGACCGATCGACTTGGTTAAATTAAGCTTAATTATTCCGATATTTTCCTAATATTGTGCTAATAATTTTCTTCACCCGACAAAAGCAAAATCCTTCCCTGCGATGTGGTATGTAATTTTAATTGTCCATATAAGTAAAAATACGGATAGGTCGTTGTCTTCGTCATTTATTAACATATCAATAACGTTTTTGACATAAGTTAAAATTAGTTTTTGGTTGTTGTTATCATTTTGTACATTTTCGAACAGAGGCAAATCCACATCTTGCAGTATATTTTTAATTTCATTTAGATTCTTATCAATTCGTTTGCATTTCGTATAAGCAACCACTTTTAAGATTGATCTTCATAGCAAGTTAACGATACCGATAATATCAGAGAATTGTATAATTTACATTTGGAAATTGTTGATTATTTAAATGGATGACGCTTATGTATAAATTGTATTCAGTTTAGTATTAATCCACACCCTAATTCCGAAGTTTAGTTAGCGGGCTGCGTTGAACTCAAAGTTCACGGAACCATTTTTGGTATCTGGCTTGCTTTGAAGGGTGTTATAGTTGTAATTGGTCAAGTTTGGTGCTATTAATTGTTAGAGAGTTCAATGGCTAACAAGTTAGGACGATTAGCAACGATGTGCAGTTTCGGCGACTTTACTAGCCTAGTAGTTCTTTCTAATTATGATTTCCATATTTTTAGGATTTGTGTATTAATATTAGACTTACAGTTACTTTATCTGCATCAAACGTTTATTTTAATAGCTTTCAATGGTGTGCAGTGAGAGCACATTAAGATGACATATAAATTCAAGAAGTCAGCATTTACGAGTGCTATTTACACATTCATCAACCATCAAAGGCATTGAAAGGTTGAAATTTAATCATGTTAAAAGAAACGTTTGAAATCGTTATTAGTAGTCTAAGTTAAGCAATCGGTAAGTTTAAAATGCTTTTTCGCTCTTTCTGAAATACCTGCAAATATTTCTAGAGTTTTATGTCCTAAGCTTTTAACCCCACACGTGGATAGCTGCAAAACCCTTCAGGGTATTTTGGATATCGCAGCAGCACGTTCGAAATGCGAACCGCTCTGTGTACTTATAAATAGTTAACGAAGGGCCACCATACTTCCATACCTGCGTTTAAGCCCTACTTAGTCCTGCTGCTAGGAAAGCCGCCGACTTTATCCTTCGTTAAATACGCCGCTGCACACGGGGAGTGCCTTAAAATTTGATGTAAAGTTGGAAACTTGGATCTCCAGCTTGTAGAACTTAATGATAAAGTTGAAGTGAAAGTGAGAGGTATGAGCAACCCCGCGCCGGCAGTGATAGAATTGTTTTGAGCAAAATTTTGAATTCATGAACGTGGGCGTAATGTAAACTTGATAATGTATTGCTCCCTGTTGCACAAAACGCAATTTCGCTGAAAATATTGCCTCTGGTAACAACGTAACAATATCAACAAATAAGTGCTTTACAGCTCTTTGAAAGAGGTTTTCCGAAGAAGCCGTGTTTCAACCTAGTTTACTTTCGTGAAAATTTTAATTATCAATTTAAAATATTTTCTAGAATGTCGCTCACTACACGGAACAGTTTACTGAATTAATGTAATTATATAATGGTTTGTCTATGCCCTATTTGTGTAAAGCGGGTAATCACGTGAGCAGTTTTATTGTCAAACAATGCAAACTCCGTCTTGCCGCTACATCTGGCGTAGTTACTGTTTAAATAATTTAGATAATTTCAAACTTCCACTGAGATTTATGGTCCAAAAGTAAATAATTTCAAGTCACGATTTTCAGAGTTGTAACTTTAGTTATAAAATATTCAAAAGTTCAATGAAAATGCGGGGTAATATTTCTGCCTGTTATATAATTCATTTTTCATACAGTTTGAAATATAGGGCGGAATAAAATTACTGGTTGTCCAATTTTACGGAAGCATATAGCGAACTCGTGATTAGCAATGCATCGCTGCTTGTACACTCGGAATCGATGAAATGATGAAACGCTTTGTGTTGATGCTTTGGTAATTATAGCTGCGCTTCTACCTCGCTGCTTTCTAGCAATTTTCTATGGTAATTGCTCGTGCCACATGAACTAGCTATCATTTCTTCTGAAAACGTTATCTATAATTCATGCTTGTCGATATGTATAATAAAAAAGCTCAATTTTAACCGCTATTACATTATTGAAAATCAAATATGGGCTAAAACACAAAATTATTCCTTCCTTACCCTTATGGCAAGCAAAATGGCTGCACGTTGGGGTCTAATCCTTACCCCTAGTGCAATATAAACTGTTTTGGTTAATATTAACAACTAATATTGAAGTATTATCAATGTGGTAAGTCTAACTTACTTTTGGTATCAAATAACCTTATGTATATCATTTAGTTTATGTTTTATAAACTCAATGAAACTTATCACATCACACAATTGAAATTCATGATCAAATAATAAGACCACAATTTATAAAATAAAGGTACAGATCAAAATTCCAATTTGATCGACAAAATGTAATCACAAAGATTAAATGTACACAAATGTAATGTAAGACCTCATGCTAAGAATTACTTCATGTAAAGGCTCATATAAAAGTCTTTAGTCAAAGAAATATGTAATTACGAGAAATTATACAACGAAGTTGTAACCAATCTGCCAAATTTATGTCGATATATCTGTGGAGGATTGTAAGTAAATGAAATTTCATTAAGCGTTTTTATCCAATATTCCAACTAAACGAAATATTTATAATTTAAATAAATAATAAGTTTGTATAAATAGTTACTTTCTATTGGCCAATGAAAATGTTATGCGACAAGCAAGGTCCAATCAAATAATTGTTAAAACTAAGGTAGCTGACTTTAAAAGAACAATAAATAAATTTAAAAACAAGAAACGTCGTTGTAAATAGATGCGATTCGATGTAACGCTATGTAAAGAAATAGAATATTTATCTGTTTAATTTGTGTAACTGTCGATATTACCTTGTAAAAAAATTGTAATTGTACTAAATTTTACTTGCCTATCACAATTTCGGTTAGTGTGAATCAAAGCATACATCAATTTTCAAACCGGTGTAGTTATTGCCGGCGAGAAATGCCTCACAATTATTAAGCTTTTCTTCGTGGACCAAAATAAGCAGTCATTGTATCACCTGAAACGTTAGACTTCCCAGCAGAATGGGACGTGACCGTGAAGGTGGTTCCAATCCACGTTCTTACCACAAAAAGGAAAATGGTATTGTGTCCATTTATTTCTTTGATATATAAATCGGTTTAGTTTGCTGTAATAGGTTCTTTTGAAAGCTCGCAAGTGTGTCCACGATAAACAGTGGAGTTTGTAGAGACTCGTGTTTTGGATGATTAAATCAGGTCAGCCCAAAATTATATACCTATTCAAAACTGCCTCGCATTCAACGTTTATCCAATTTTTTAACGACGCATAATTAGCAATTAGTTACTATTAAATAGTAATTTAATTAAAGCACTAATAGATAGCAGCGCCAGTGTAATATTATCTACAAGCAAAAAAGTTAACCCGCTTGTGGACAAATAAATTAAAATTTATACAGAGTTGATTCAAAATAGACAAAATAAAAACTAAGTCAGTTTTACATCTAACAATTAGAAAAACAAAAAAAATTACTAGTGTCTAGAACCTTTTATGAAAAACACGCAAACATATTATACTGGTCGAGCATTACACGTAACTAAAAATCTCTAAAGGACTTTACACAGAACTTCCCTCGAAGGTACGAGGCATATCGGTGGATGAACATTGCTATCTGCGATGCTCCGGTATGCGTCGATGCGAAGGTGTAGCTCTCCATCTACCCTAGCTGAGCTCTGCGGCCATCGCTGCACATTTCTGTCCCTTACATTGAGTAAGTATACGGCAATCGCTTCACTTCTCCGTTGTGAAGTCCGCAGCGATTGTTTATCCTTTCATCTTTTTACGATGTTCAGTCATATTTTCATAAAAGAAAAAACCTGAGCGTTTTAAAAATTATCTTTGTACGTTAAAGGAAAGATAAGCAATGTTTTACTTTTGATGTGCTCATCCAGTATATATTTGACCAGAAGTATATTAGGTATAAAAAATATCGTCTTCCTACAACAAATAGCTTTTGAGCTATACCGCCAACAGGGAGACGGGCAGGCGGGCAGATAGAAGAACGGACATAATTGATAAAACCTGTTTTGCGTTGTCAGGTCATTTTGTATTTTAATTAGCCACCTAGGCTTTAGGGCAGCGTGCCCGTATGTTAAACCCTTTTAGTCACTTATTTGGCTTCATCGCCTAATTCCATAATAATGATTTTGCACATATTTGGCCTCAAGCGCAGTATTTCTCGTCATCTGGGGCACCCCTTTGTTGGTACTTTGACAGCCGGGTGTTAACGCTCGCAAGATTTCCGAACCTTCTAGAAATCACGCTGTTGAGGCGACTGCGAGGCCTCGCACTCTCTTTGTCACCGGAACTTATTTGTTTTATTGGGCGCATCGCCATTGGCTGTCGAGAGTCACGTGGTAATGCCGTTTTGGCTCACGCCACAGCAGGCGTCGTAACGCTTCTTGCTGGGGATTCAGCCGGGATCCGTCGATCTAAGAGGTTGGATAGTGTGTGTATTCGTGCGGCGTTCCCTTTAGCTCGTTGTGCGAGGATTCCGTTGAGGTAGGACATCACTTGGGCTAGTTTTGCCGTCGTAGCGGCGTTTGTTGAAGCGCCAGCCTTTGTCGCCATTTTGGGCGCATCCAGACCATTCACACATCGGCCGTTTTAGCGGAGAATTAATTGCCACAGGCAACCTGTTTCCCGCCAGCTGGACCGCATGCCGATCTCTTGGGCCGTCACCCATAAAACTAAGGTATTTGTAACCATTGAATCATACTAACTTCTTGTGCGCGAGCTTTGCGCTTAACCATGTGAATAATTGCTGAACTCTTGGCATACGTGCTGTAAGGCGGCATCGCCAGTTTGGTCGCAGTAAAATTGCATGTGCGCGAACTTGATGTGAAATCATGTGCACCGTTAAAAATGTACCCTTCGCATCTTAAATTGTTGGCGCGAAGTGGCGTCGCTCGTTTTTTTTTATCTAATTACTTCCCTCACTTGGGCTTTGCTGTGTTTGCCCAAATTATCATGTGAGCCAGACCACTTCTTATTAGGGCGGTACCATATTCGCCAAGTTTTGTGCGAGACCTTTAGTATGTTAGCAACGGCGTCGTGTTCGGCTCGTTGAGTGTTACACGAAGTTATCGATCGCTTGGGCGGCGTAGCACCAGCTGTGTCATATTCTAAATTCGCCTGCGGGCGTTAGGCTATGTAAGCCCCCTTTTCGGCCAAATATATCTCAGTAACGCGGCCCCTTTTTGCCTTGCGAATTGGGTTTCTAACTAATTCGCCGCATCTCTTTGCGGCGCCGGATTCTGCCGACAGCTACGCTGTTCGCGTCGCCTTTGCTGTTGCGTAACTCGATTTTTATGAACAAACGTTCCCTTTGTGGGACTCATATGTCAAACTGCTCTTGATTTAGTACAGTTATGGGTGTTGTTTAGTAACAGTAGTGCGCCCATCAGCTGATGCTTATTTATAAGAATTAACGCAATGTTTGCGGCACGCTTTGCTGCCCCAATGTAAGAATGGAATAATAGACGCTTATCTAATTAAGAGACGCTTTATTCTTGGTCGATTTGTGCATGTTCTGTTTCAGCGTGCGCCCATCATTGAGAAGATAAATGTACGGTGGGGCCAGTGAGATCAGAACGTGCAGGTAAGCTTGGTGATGACATTGCCGTGGCTGAAAGAGCCCCACTTCACGATCTAAGTATTTTTGCCATCACGAAATCGTTGTGTGAGTTTATAATTCACGAGTACCCCTATCGACGGAGTGTCTTGAATACTTCGCCCCCGTCTAACCGCCCAGGCCCGGTTATTCGGGTTAAGACAGGCTTGGTGGCGCCCTCTTTATTTTACCGTTATTTACCGACCCTCTGGCCGTTACCCTTAGATAATCTCGTTAAGAACCCGCCCAACTCCACTGAAAGTCTAGCCGGCCTATCTTGTTGCCGCTGGGTAGCGGCCTAGGAGAACTTTCGTCCCGATTACGTCCATTACGGCGCGCGCCGGCCGTTTCGTTTATGTATGAGCCGGTGCGGTGTCGTAAAGTCAGTTTAAGACCGTAACAGCGTCATCTAGGGGCCGGAAACGAGGAGATCTGAAAAAATCGCAGAAGGTGACGTTTCACGATTACAATACTTCCTTCGTCTTTTAGATAAAGAAGGTAAAACCATCGAGTTAAAATTACTATCATCAGAACTTTATTCCGTAGAAGATCTACAGGATAATTTAGAATTGAACATGTATGGAGTAACAAACAAAGTATGTACGAGAACGTAAAAATAATACTGGAAAATATTCAACGAAAATGGTAACGGACAGTTTATGAAAGTAATAAAATTAGTTCCACGAGTAAAAGGAGAGGACTCCCTATAGTAATTGGGAAGAAAGAAATAACTGCTGCAATATTGAAAATCTTAGAAAAACGCAATTAAAACGACAGACGACCAAGAAAGAGGTGCACGGGAGCTTCTGCAATTAATTAAATTACAGATCAAATATTTTCAAAATAGTACAAATCGTTATGATAACATTGTAACCACTGTAATATAAAACAAAATCGAGATAAAATGATATTTTAACTAAATGAAACATACAAATTGTTCACCATTTTTTACTTGACGATATTAAAGACTCTTCGAAATACTAGGAAATTTTCCGCAAAGTTTCTAGTTCAATTATTCTTTACTTATTGCTCTTTATTTTCCTCGTCTGAAAACGTGACAAAATTACGTCTGAGATTTCTTCAGATCTTCACGTTTCAGGGTCCCTAGATGATGAAATACATGTTTTCTCAATTCCGTCCGTCTGTCTGTTTGCTCGTTTCTCCGTCTGTCCTTCTGTCCTTTGGTATGTTGGCGGTATAGCTCAAAAACTATTTTTTGGAGGAAAACGATATTTTTGTGAGGATTATTTGTACACCTGGCTCGAAACGGAATATACTCTTGCTCAAATACATATAGAATGAGAACCTTGGAAAAGTAAAATATTGTATATCTTTGCCTTAACTCAGAAACAGTAATATTTTGCATATGGGTCAGGTTTTACCCCTGAGGAAATTGGAAGCCAACAGATACAGAGCAAATATCGTAAAAAGGAGAAAAACGTGCAACGATCAGCACGTGGGCTGCATTTTTTGTATTTGCAAATTGATGTGTGTCCTGTTATTGTTTTAGTATTATTAGCAACTTTAAGAAATTTTTACCCTTATGTGGTGAGTTTTTGAAAGGGAAGTTTCGTGTAAATCCCTTTAAAGATTTTTAACTACAAACTACAAGGGAGTTGCATCTTTTAAAGTCGGGCGTTGTACTACCACCAGAGTGGTCGAGTGGTTAGGAGCTCGGCTGCTATGTTGAAGGCAAGAGTTAAATTCCCACAGTTCACGCCTGGCATCAAAACTACGCGTGTGGTTGTAAGTAAATAAAGCAATTGTCTTTTTAATATGCCATTTTGTTAGTAAAGGTTGGCAATAATTGTAACAAGGGTCTCGAGTGGTGTAGCTTGAACAAGCGTCAACGTATGATCAGTAGAGTTAAGCAACGCTCTTTCCGGTCACTACTTGAATGGGAGTTTCGCGCCTGCTTCTTCCGGCGCCTCGTCGTACGTCTGCCACGGAAATAGTTGGTCCAGGATGTCATAATAACATCATGACAGTCGTTAGTAGGGTTGGAAGTCCCTAAAAAAATGTACAGCGACGCCTATAACTGGCCTAACAGCTGTTGGCTGAGTACGAATAAGATAAATAACATAATAGTTATTTACTGTAGAAGTGGGATAACAGCATCATTAATATACGTGTATGTAAGCACACAAGTATATTAATGATGCATTATCACACATGTATTGTACAAAATTTTATCTACGACTGCCTAAAATTGAAAAAAGTGCATTAAGAGAAATGTCATATCTGTCATTTTTAAAATGATTTTAGTACGCAAATGTCATTGTGTCATTCATTTGGCACTATTTCAGTTAGGTAATAAAGACATTACACCACTCAGTTAGGTAATGAAGGCATTACATAACTGAGTGGTGTAATGACCTTCATTACCTAACGGAAATCGTGTCAAATGAGTGACGTAATGAGTTAGTTATCCCACTAGAGTAGATAAATAAATAAGGTCTTTTCTGTTGTTAATTGTTCGAATCGATGAGTGAGTATTCGCAACGTAAATTCAAGTCACAAAATAAATAAAAATAGCATAAAGCTTATTTCGATTCAATCAACTGGTGAATAATCACATAAACGCATACTAAAGCATGTGGATTTTTCGCCTTAACTATACAACAAATTTAATTGCACCAATTAAATTAGCGAGAACGTACAGAATACTTCAATCTCAATAATTTCAAAAAACTACCGAATGAGTTAAGCCATTCAATTGAGAATGACTTGATAATAATTCGCAATAAATTCAATAAATATTTGACCTTTTGCTATTTGATAACAAGCCAAATCTGTGTATAGATAATACAGATAGAAATAGGAACATATATCTTTAAAATAGTTCCGAAATAATAAGAACAATATATGCGACAACTCCTCATATTTCATGGCATCAGCATAGAATTAATAAAATCATACATTAATGATTAATTACTAATGCTGTAAAATATAAAGAAAACCTGTAAAGTACTTTAATCAGAACTTCTCGTGCAAGCGGACGTTCTGACGCAACTAGAGGCAAAAATATCTTAACCTTCCTAATAATTAAAAACAGCAGAAGGAGGCACGTGGTAATACGAATTACATTAATTTGCAAATAAAAGAAGTGCTGCAGATGAGATTCGAACTCAGCGCGGTTTTAGCGCCTACGGAACTCATTGCAACGAGAAGCTGAGTTTTTAGTCGTCCAAAGCCTTTGAATTAAATTGACATTTACTAAGAATTATATTTAAGCATCAATTTGTGTTTGAATATTATGGCATAAATTGTTGCATCTTGAATTACACTGCTGGTGTGCAGTCCGCTACAGTGACATCTTAATATATTTTGCAGAGCCAGTAGCTCGCCTTCTACCAGCTGTGAAATGCTACCAAAGGGCACCTGGTGCCGTAACTCACGTATTCTGGTTCAAGGGAGAAACGTGGCTTACTAATAGCGCTTATTAAAGAAATTGAAACTTTTCTTAACAGTACAGAAACAACTTGTTCACCAATTTAACTGCATTGTAACTTTGTAGCAGGTGAACAGACTCTTTACTTTTAATAAATAGCAAACTGCTAATATTGCTAATACATGGCCGCCATTCGGCGATTGTGGGAACAACTCGCTTTTTTTCTTGGTACGATAATTTGTACCTTATCTATAATCGGTGTTCGTTTGGAAAGCTATCATCGTGCGGTTCTATACGCGGATTATATTACCAAAAAGCATTTTTAGAGTGCCTGTTGTAGTTCAAACTTTGCTCAATCGATTCTGTGCGCTTTTATTTAATCAAACGCTTTTGTTTCTTCATTCCCATACATTATGTATTTGTATACTATTTACGTAAATGCTGTCTTTCAAATACTTGCATAAAAATATGTTTTTTGTGTACTAAGGTTGTTACTTTGAACAAATATTCGTGTCTAGAAGTAAAGATATCGCTCATTTTGAAATCAAAACATGTCACTAATTATAATAAAATCAAACATTAAGCAGAATCAAAGTTTATATGAATATAATTAAAAGATAGAATGGCACATTCAGAAATAAATTTTATTTTGGAATACGATAAAAATATGTAACAGAATTTTTTTTACTAAATGGTAATAGTAATGTTACGTTACAAATTCGATAAGTGCATTTAACCAGGTTTTTTTAATTTTTGAGACCTGCTACAAGCACCTAACGATTGAGTATCGTATAATATTGTATCTTCATCGTTGTTGTTATAGATTACTTACCAAATCAATTTGAGTATCGTTAAGAGCTTTATTCCCGCACTCACTGCGGTAATAGATATTATGGCACTCAGTGCAGTTAAAGATGATATTACCGCACTCTTTTTTACAAAACAAAGAATACCTTAAACCAGAATTTATTGATGGAGATAAAATATTGAACAATACACGTTTGCTGATGACACTTAACGAATCTTGAATCGCTAATATCTACTTCGCACGATGGGAAAATAAATATATTCTTCAAATTTTGAATTTCTATTTACAGCACTTGTTCTATTATATAATTTACTTAATAGCTTACATATTTTTTTACTTACCACACTTGTTACGTTATAGAATTTACTTGCCACACGCTATTATTCTTATTTCTATCGAAACTAGCCATTTGCCTTAGGATGAACTTATTCGATCTGTCAGCAACGTTCGTAAGTATATGAAAAAACACGATCGTGCTAATTCTTGTGCGCGAATATTAAATTCAAATTCCACCTGCAAGTAATAAAATCTTATTTAAATGTCAGATGTTGGAACGCGATCAAATTTCAGATCCCTTCGTAATTCAAAACTCAGTCAGATTTTTTCCATATATACTTTCTTTAGGTACATAACGACAATTTATTTTCAAGCCGTAAGAATAAGCTTTTTCTGTTACGTCGACCTTCAGTATAAGTTAATAGCAAATTAGTATAATAGTCACATAATCGTTAAAACAGGTACTACCAAGTAATTATTGTACTCTTACAGATAGAACTAAAATGCATTACTAATACGTGTAATGTGTATATTTGGCTTTAGCTATCAATATTTGAATTTAAAAATTTAAGTTATTTTTTGTTATTTGCTATTGTGTTTCAAATTTCCGAAAATTGTAATCTATTTTTGTCAGAAAAAATTTTCTGTATATTTTAAGATGCTTGTAGTAATGATAGAACAGCAGTTAAGAGTTATATCAGTTCATTTGCTATTTTGTAGAAATTATATACAGTGTGTAAACGGAAATGTCGTACATAGGGAAAAGGCAATGTTAAAAATTACAAAGGATCAACTATATCTGTGGTCTTGTAACCTATCAACATTGTTTCATTGTCCACGCAACGAGATATTCGTGTTATACGTTTGGCAGTACTGAAGTGTATTGTTAATGATGCTGTCAGTCTAAATTTGAGGTTTGCAGGATAGAGAACATAACCCACTAACCTCAAATTTAACATAGACTGCCACGAACCATACACTCAGGTACTGCCAAACGTATAACACGTTGCGTTGACAATAAAACAAACAACGTTGCATGACCACAGATATAGTTGATCCATCGTACTTTTTAACATTACCTTTTCTCTATGTACGACGATGTCGTTTATACACTGTACAAGTGTACACATGTAATGGATATAATCACTAAAATAACCGCTTAATTCATATAGTACTTATTCCAAAGATATATTTTGTAAACTAAAAAATAGTTTCTGTAATTTTGACTATTCAATTCACCTGTCATCTGTCAAAAAGTGACCAATGAAAATCCAGAATTCTGACGTTTCTTGACCAATCAAAAAAATATCAGCGGATATATCTTCCTAGAAGGTATTCAAGTGACTATTTTTAACAAATGCGATTTTTATTAGAAAAAGTCAATATTAGTGTTCTGTTACTATAGAAATTGCGTAGTTTGTTGCTAGATTTACTGAAAACTAATTTGAAAAAGTAGTTTGGTTCATTAAATAGTCCCTCGAATACCATTCTTAGTCAAAGTTAAGTAGATTATTTTTGCAGTGGTATCACTACTCATGTCCATTGCGCTTGGGATTAGGACTCGTGCTAGAGCACTCGTCGTAATCGTACCAAAGCGCAATGGACATTCGTGACACCACCGCAAAAATAGTCGACATAACTTTGACTACTCATGGTATTATAAGTGAATATTTAACTATAAGCCAGAGTAGATTTCTCTTTTGAAATACACAAAGTGCAACTAAAATCATTTACTCACAATTATTGTATTGAATTGGCAATTTATTCAATTGTTTCGTTGTACGTCCTAAGTGCAATGAGTAAAAACCAAACTAAATCTGACTATGAATGTTAAAAATTCAGCAAGTTGTACTAATATCTATTTATTTTTTTAAGAACTATGATATTCTGTTTCTATTTGCACATTTGTTGCTGAAACTAACTATTGAAGATACAATGCAATAATTAAAAGCTAAAGGCTTTTTGACATAATTCAATATTAGAAGGGTTCCTAAATAATATTTTTCGTAACGGCTACTTTTAACGCAGTAATCTTCATTGGATTTTAATGTGGTTCTGAATTTTAAATATTTTTTGCGAAATAATACTCGTAGAAGCCTTCCTTACAATACTAGTAAAATGACAACAAAATGGTATTAAAACGACATTAAGCCCCGTTCCTATTAAGCCGCCAGGAAGCCTTTCAAAAAAATCCCTGACGTTAATACATTAAAGTTCGCCTTATAAAAGAGGTGTGTTAATAACATGTAAACAGTATGGCAGGGGGAGGAATGTTAAGCGTATAATGTAAGCTAAGCGATGCTTTATAGCAAACTTTCAAAGGCTCCATCATTGGCTTACGCGTTCGAGTAGTTATAAACGGTGTGCCAAGCACTCTGACAGAAACGTTTCGTTCACTCACTCCATCTAAACCTATTTGGCGGACTCTAGATGTAGATGAGAATGCATAAAATTTCCGTGGTAAAAGCCATAATATGTAGAATTTTCGTTTAGCATTTTAATATTTAGTTATGCTCACCGTGCGCAGCACTTGAGTGGGTACGTACGGCAGAAATATATGGAAAATGCTCTTATGCAAATGCACACCTGCGAAACATTTTTAATTGGATTTCTAATGGATTACTTTTTGAAACAGCACAATGCTGGTCCAAAATACTACACGAACTATCCGTGCTTTTCGGAAGTGGCAACCTTTAGTTATGCGTCGGCGTATTTCTTCTGAAATTGTAGGTGTTGATTTTATTTTGATAAGCCTACTGCAAAATATTTTAAAATGCGACATGACCACATAATACAGGCAACCCATTTAACACTGCCGGAAACCATGCAAACAAAACTAAATCTAACAGTAGCAGTAGTGTGATACATAACATGACATGTGGAGCTACTCATCCCATACAATTTAAAAGTAAGTAACCTTGTTCTAACTAGAATAATGTCGTTGATAGAAATCAAACAGTAATTTTCTGATTAATTAGCAATCAGAATACATTTACATTTATACCGGGTGACTATAAATGATTGAAATTTTTTTTCTTAGGTTGGCACTGTTTATCTTGGTGGCACTGTAAGTCTATGTCAAATTCAATGTTCGCAGGTTAGGTTTTGCGTCATTCTATGTCAAAACTGACGCAAAACCTAACCTGCTAACCTCGCATTTGACATAGACTTACAGTTCCACCAACATAAACAGTGCCAACCTAATAAAAAAAATTGCAATCATTTAGAGTCACTCGGTATAAGCTAATCTTATGTCTATAAATATCTTCTTATGGGAGCTTCCAGCGATGCATGGCGTCGCACTTTAAACTTTCCCGTGCTATAATCCATTGATTATGCCCTTAACACATAAATAACTATTATATAGTATAAACTAAATATTATAAAGTTATCTGACATATTGTAAATATGACATTAACCTAGCTGTAAAATTCACTATTCGCGATAGCACAATAGTGTACGTCGGAAATCGATACGCTAAGGTTTTGTGCAGTTCTGAAAAGATAATTTCTCTTCAATTTTCTTTTATTCATAAAATTGGATTTAAGGAACAAAATGAAAAAGCGATTTATAAGTAATCCGAATTACAATGCAACCCGGAAACGCTTTTATAAATACCAGAAAGATATGGATAACCCTAAATGGGGAGGCTTTACAGAATTGAAGAAATTTTAAATTTCAATCGATTCCAATTTCTAGGTCTGAAAGCATATTATATCGAAAATCCACTGCAATTAGCTCCCAAATAAACTTTATTTTCTTCAGCTAATGAGCACTGCCCTTAAATTGAAAAGTTGTCGCTTTATTTAACTCCTACCAGGATACAGACTGAAATGGAGTTTTTGAATTTGTAATTCAGCTCAATTTTTAATAACGCAATCCGAGCACAATTTCTTATTAGCCAGCAGTATTCGGCGAGCCCGCAGTAAATCCGAAGCACGGCCATAATTAAATAATATTTATTGGAAGAGCTTCATGCAGAAGTTACAAAAGTTTACCCTACTAATGAAAAGAATCCCGGGGCTATAAAATATCCGAGGAGCTCACAATAATAAGCCGACCTAAAATGGAAGTGGGGTAATCTCGAGTTCGAGTGCAGACATAAGTGGCGCTTAAGCAAAACATGTGAAATTACTTGCTATTCTCTGTATCATCATTTATTATGTTGTTTCACTCCTTTATGCCTAATCCACGTCCTCTTACCGCTTCCATTAATTTCGAGCGTTGTTCTTTCATCTCCACGCCCTTTTGCACGGGTGGAGATTACGCAGAGTACATTCAAAGGAATAAAGGTGGTTCTCCCAGTACTCAATCAAATTGACTTTTGTCTTCTTGACTATAGAAGTGAGTTGCAGCAAACAACGTCTGCCAATATACGGTTCACCACAATCACGCTGATATTCTACCTCTTCAGGACGAAATACAATTACATTTTGTACTGGAAACTAACACAATAATGTCAAAGGCAACTCAAAACGTTGAACAGAATTTTATCTATAAAGGAAATAACACTTTGAGTATTTTAACACAAAAGGTTCTAGAATCTTCATAAAAGTAGATAATTACACTAACCAAATCTCTATTTGATTAATAAATACTGAATTGAAAATTATGAAATTGCAGAGCATGTGTGAAGTAAGAACCAGAAAGTACCGTACAGTTTGTACTAGAAAGCCTGTTGTCAAGAGCTTTCATGTATTGATTTTTTATAATTCTTGAAGTGTCTACTGTTTAACAACGTGCTATGATCTATATAACTGACGCTGTTTTTAGTTGTGCACCAATAAATATTATAATTCTAATACGGCTAACAATATGGAAAATAGTTTCTATTTTAGGACGGTTTCAATCGAAACTGTAAGCAATATATTAAGTGAAATAAAATCTAGTTCTTACGGAATTGATGGTATAAATATTAGAATGATCGCACTCTGTCTTCCTTTTTTATTAAAATATATAACGCACATCGTAAATAGCTGCGTGAAAGAAAGCACTGGTTGTACCCTTTCCTAAATGTAATCAACCCGATACCTATAAAGATCTTCGACCAATTAGCATACTGCCGGTGATTTCTAGAAAAAATCATGAATGCTCAATTACGTGAACCCTTACTAGCATACGGATTAATACCGGATTGCCAGTCTGGATTTAGATCTGATCATAGTTGCACATCTACCTTGTTAAATGTCACCGACGATATTTAAGGGCAACTGATTCGGGGAAAATGACTATCCTAATCTTACTAGATTTTAGTAAAGCGTTTGATACGATAAGTCATTATCTTTTACTATCTATACTTCATTATATATGCTTAGCTCCTGATGCAGTCGAATTTTTAAATAACTATTTAGCAAACAGAAGCCAATCCGTTAAAATTTCGCATAATATTTCAAATCCGCTAATTTTGTGTTCTGGTGTTCCGCAAGAGTTCATTCTTGGCCCCCTACTCTTTATTATTTATTCATCTCAAATTGTCAAATGTGTAAAACATTGTGATTTAGATATGTATGCTGACGACACTCAGATTCGCTATTCCTTTAAATTTGAAAACCTGCATCAAGCTCTTGCACTTATTAATAATGATTTAAATCAAATTAGTAATATATCCCGTAGTCATTGTTAATACTGAATTCTAGTAAAACTACTGCACTTCTATTTGGTAACAAGAACGATGTTGCAGGAGCACATGATTTAATTGATTTGTATGTAAACAGTGAAAAAATTGCTCTTGCCACTCAAAGTAAAATGTAGGTCTAATTATGGATATCAGTTTCAGATTTAAAGGACAAATCAATTCTTATATACAGCGTGCTTACGCGAAATTGAAAGTTTTGTATCTTCACAGGAATAACTTACCCAAAAATATAAAAACAAACCTGTGTAATACATTAATTCTGTCACAATTTTCATATTGTTCTCCTGTTTATAGTCCTTTGCTTGACAGCAGTGACCAAACTCGAATTTAAAAAGTGCAAAATTCCTGTATTCGTTTTATCTTCGGTTTGCGTAAATACGATCATGTATCATACAAACTTCAGGTATTAAAGTGGCTTAACATGAGAAATCGCTTTATGCTTCAAACCGCATTCCTATTTCATAGCGTCCACCGTATTTATATAGAAGGATATCTTTCAGAACTGATGTTCACAATTTAAATATTAGAAACAAGGGACTTATTACTCCACCCCTCCACAGGGCTGCACTGTTTCAGAGATCCTTTTCATTTAATATATACAAATTATACAACTCTATTCCTAATGCATACAAATCCCTTAACTTTCTTGCCTTTAAAAAATGTATGTGTTTATATCTTTTCGGAAGTCAATATACATCTACTTCTTTCTAATTTATTATTTATGTCATTTGTGTTGTGTATAAATATTCAAAACCTATCCACAATCAGCAACAACATATACCATTACTAAGTAATAGTGCTTATGGTTTTTTTAGTAATATTACACTAATGTAATTATAGTATTTTATTTCCTTTATTGCAAGGTTTATGTGGAAAAGCAGATGGTAGCTTGTTACGCACTGAACTTCACCTTGGGATTTTTTCCACTGATAATTATTAATAAATTTTTCTCGTGTGTTATTTGTTTATATTTGTTGTTGGGAAAAATAGAGACATATTATTATTGTTATTATTATTATGATTAACTATTTATCAGTAGATTAACAAAAATATTATGTATATAGATCGTCTTTAGCAAATAGTTTAGGCTTTAATTTGCTGTGATTAATCCAAAGCAGATTCCGAGTAGCTGAAAGACTTCAAAAACCAATTGAAAATTGCAAGTTGTGGATTACGCCATTGAACTAAAGTTTAATTTCTTTGTCTTGTACGACAGCCTAATCCACCAGTCAGAGTACATCGCAAACGTGCATCTGCATTGCCTTTGTTTTAAAGATCCTACTTAATTCACCTAGGGCTAACAGCAATTAAAATTTCATAAATATTTTGATATTTTAATTGTATTTTACTTCACGTGCTATTTACTATCTATAAGAATGAATGTATATAGCAATTTAAAAAAAAACACCACTTAAAACACTTTTAGGAATTAAAGTAAGTTTATGAATCGAGCAAAAGGTCGTTATCCTGTTGTTTTCACTCCACCCTCAGGCTTTAGGTAGCAGTCCTGTGCCCCCCTGTATAAACTTATTATGACTTTTGGCAAGCAAATAAATATTTAGAACCGCATCCCCTCCTCCATTAAGTGATTGAACCCAATTTAGCCTGTTGGGGTGCCTTAAATCGATTTTATACTGCAACAGACTTTAGCTACTATTTGAAGTTACATTGTGACAAAAAGTGTATGAATTTTCTCCAGTAAGGTGTAGTAATTTAAATAATTATCAAAACGGAAAATTTAGAATCATTATGGGCGAAATTATCACAATATTATAATCATAAATTTAAAAGTGTCTTCAACAATCGACGAAGTAATCCTGAGCGTAGCTTAAACATTTCCTAACGGTTCTAAAACTAAGCTTAGGATTTGGAGAGACGTTCAAAACTACATTTTCTGCAATGTAATACACCCATTAAAATCAGAGTTATGCTCATAATTTATAGTTGAAGTTTTCAGTAAAGATGTCAGTACAGTTGCTAATCAATCCTACATTATGACCCTAGTGCCAGGATGACATTGTACATTATAAATTAGGGCTATATAATGTAGGAAAGTTAGATAGTAGTTCTTTTGCAACCCCATAAATAGTGCCCATATTCAAACCTAATAGTCCAGCGTAAATAGACCAATATCAGTATTTTTTTTAAACAGAGTATCAAGCTCAACATTGGTAAACATAAATTTGATTTAAAATATTTAGCGTTGCTCAAAATGATAGTTGCATATGCACCAATATACCATTCGTATTATGAAATAGACATCTTTTACGAAAACGTCAAAACAGCCCTGAGTAAATACACACCTACTTTAACAATGCGACTAGCCATATCAAAATCCAGAACGATTTACCTGAATCCTGTCAATGTACCATAAACCTGTGACAAGGGAATGCCTTAGCAGGTTTCATTAGTAATACTACCTTGGAAAAAATCTGTAAGGGGCTTTACTCAGACCTTCCTTCACTCGTGGAAGTTGTGACACTAATATTTTGAAAAATCAAAGGCAACTAGGGGTAAAAATATTTTAAGCTTAAGAAGAAAACATTTGGTACTGCAATTACATCAATTTGAAATTAAATAAAATACTGCAAACGCAATTTCAGCGCCTGCGGAAAGGATTTCAACAAAAATCAGAAGACCGCGCGTACTGCGCCCAGCGACCCCATCCTGCCACAAAACACTACACCGTCTCGCTGCGTGCGACTACATTACATTCAACCAGATTATTGTTGCCCACTTTTTTTTACATTTACCCTATATCTCTTTGGTGACATTTTTGTCAAGGGTAAAGCCTGAGCTATATGCAAATTACTACTTTTATCTATTCGTGAGTTAAAGCTAAACTAGACAAAGTTTAATTTTTTATATGTGCTCACCTAATATATCATTTATCACTCTTAGTCTCTCATCGTTTACTGTGGGACATAGACCTCCTTCATAGTTTTCCAGTCTAGTTTGTGCTGCTTGACACCATCTTTTGTCCGCATATAGTTTGATATTATTGAACCATCGTTTTTGTGGCCTGCTGACACTTTTCCTGGTTGTTCTAGGTCTCCAGTGGGCGATTCTGTTGGTCTAGTTATTAGATGTTTGTCTAGCCACATACCCGACCCAGTATATAGTTGACCGACATTTTCTCGGTTTCATGCTGGATAGACATATCATCTGCATGCAAAATATCGTGTTCCTCCAACAAGTAGACAGACACACAGACAGACAGAATTGAGAAAACTGTTTTCGTCTTCTAGAGAACCTGAAACATCAAGATCTGAAGAGATCTCGTAAGGTGATTTTTTCGCGATCACAATGCTTCATTCGTCTCTTAGTCGATGGAAATAAAAACAGTACGGTACTATAATTTCTAAAATAAAGAAACTCTACAAATCAGGGCAAATGCTGGGATATGTCGATAACGTGGAAATAATCGCCAAAACTTTACGAAGAAGAAAATAAGAGTTTACACGTTTTGCTGCAGCCGCAGGGAATATGGGCCTATACTTATCAACAAGCAAAATACCCAATGCGAGAGATGGCGGAAGAAACTTGCGGAGGCCACCAAATGGCTGTAGTTACCAATGACATAAAATAGAATAATATAATATGCATAAGATGTATTGTAAATTTGTGATATACATCAATATTACTGTCTATTTGCAAAAAAATAGGTAATATTTTTTTTTACGTCAGAAATCCAGTTAAAAAAATTATGAAAGTGTTTGCAATACATTTACATTTTGAAAATTTGTGAAAAAGCAACAGGATACCCTTCTTTATAGATCAATATTGCTATAATAGTTATATCAGATATTAAACACATTTTAATAACTTGCTTTCATGTCAAGTTACCTATGGTACAGGCACGAGACTATCTAAAAATTTAGTAATCATCTACTGAGATCCCTCATGTAATGAAATTAGCTTAACATGCCCTATACGTTTTTCTTTTCTACCACCTTTAGCCTGTCTTCTGCACTAACCGTCCCAGAAAACTTCTTCAAACTATTTTTATTCATTAAAAAAAATCAAACTCTTAAGGGGGGTTTCCACTCATGCATTTCCATGCAGCAACTTTTGATGCAGCATCACCAACAAAATGCAGCAATTTTTAATGCATGGCATTAAAAAATGCATGACCATTTACATTTATGCAGCTTTGTGCTTTTAGTGATTAAATGTATATAGGGAATTTCACTTCTGACAACCCCAAGTTATTTAACCAACAATATAACTTAAACTAACCTATGATTTAACCTCAACTTGTGCTGTGGTTTGTGTCAAAAATCTGAATTCTGAATTATTATTGTTTTAAAATGGATCCAGAAGAAGCACTTCTCTTTATAACAATTAGTGCAGCCACATTACTGGTGCCCACCACAAGAAGGTGGTGGATTAGGCCGTGGTTACGCAATAGAAGTAGAGGCAATTTACATCTAGTACATAACGAACTTATTTAGCAGGATGTAGAAAGTTTCTCAAACTTCTTACGTATGGATGAAGCCACTTTTAATACGTTATTGCAAATGGTTAGGCTAAAATACTGAGCGCCAACACAAAATTAACAGTTGGTAACGTAAAATTTACTGGAAATTCTCCAGAAATGCACGCCAGAAATGCAAGAAAATAGAACCAGTTCTAATTCCTTGCATCACGAAACTTGCATTTTTTGATGCTGCATTTCCGAAAAAAATGCATAGTGTAAATCGAAAGTTGCATGCATTTTGATGCTGCATCAAAAGTTGCTGCATGGAAATGCATGAGTGGAAACCCCCCATTAGTATTTATCTCATTTAGAGTCAGATCTCCATGAAATTCGAAATTCAAAGTCTTCCATTCCTATGAAGAAAATGCAGTAATTTTAAGCCATTAACCTTTTTCACTTTTCCCCTTTCGGAAAAAAATGTTTTGAACTGATATTAGAGAGTATTTAACTTAAAAACATCAAACGCAAGTGCAAGACATACTGATTTATTAAATAATACTATCGAAGTAACTATTATAGAGAAATCTTACAAAGTACTAGGTAGAGTAGAAAACATAAGAGAACAGAAAATAAGTGGTAGTACAAAAAGCTTATTAAGTAAAGGAGACCATTCCTGTCCAGAACGCCTAAAGCAACCATGACTGTTCGAAGTTTCAACAGTACTGACCCTATTAATATAGAACAAGGCACATGAAAAGAGGACACAATATCCCCAAAACTGTTTACAAACGCTTTACACCTTTAAACTACTGGATTGGAGCGAGAAAGGAATTAATATAAACGTCGAACACCTCTCACCCTCGATTCGCAGACAACATTGTCATATTGGCAGAAACATTCGAGGAATTGATCGAAATTATACAGAAACTAAACACAGCAACAAAAATTATAGAACTTCGTATGGATATTTGACAAAAAAAAAATAACTAACTACAGTATACCAAACATCGCCAGCGTGATCGAGCGGTTAGGGCGTTAGGCTGCGGTGCCACGGGGTTCAATTCCGACACCTGGAAATTGCCGGGCGGCGCACCCAGTCGTTATAAAAATTGGATACCGAAATCACGGTTGTGTAAGTAGGAAAATTAAGGTAGTTGTCGAAGGCGTCATGCTAACCACATCACCCAGTACGCTCTTAACGGTGTGCCAGATGACTGAGTTTCGGAAAGAGATATTTCGGCGACCCTGACTCGTCGAATCTCAGGCCACATTCCTACGTGTGGAATGAAGCATCCTGAACTTTACTTTACAGTATACCAAACAACGTTATACAAATAGAACTCAGAACATTAGAAAGGTTTAAAGAACATGCAGTGTGGTCAAGATAGGGAGGGCCAGTATGGTTATCTCGTCAATAGTAAGAGATAGAAATTTGGTTAAATAGGAAAGGTTTGCATAATTAAAAGACTAGCAAAATAACAGTTATAAATGAGACGCCACGTTGAGTAGACGTGAGGCCTGTTCGCTGAGATAGTTGGATTTCCCACAAATTATATCTTTAATTTTAAGCCATGCCTACCACCAGAAGTGAAGTGAGTGATATCGATTCAATAGCACAAAAGTTGTGGATAAGCCACTATCGTCGCAGGCTTCAACCGAAAGGCTAACCTGGATTATTAATGTACCGCTAGAATAGTAGATTATGCAATGAGGGAGAGAAATGCGTTATTTTGCTGAGGTACAATTTCTGACTCGAGGGCGAAGCCCGAGAGTCAGAAATTGCACTGAAGCAAAATAGCATTCTCTCTGAGTTGCATATACTATTTTTTTCACGTTGCAGGAAGATCTAAAACGAAAACCCGTTTTTTTAAACGTCATTTATTGACATTTTAGTTACAATTATTTTAAAATTAGTAGCCTTTGCTAAATTTTAAAGTTGGTGGCACTGTAAGTCATTATGACAAGAGCTCACAATTATGTCAAATTCGAGGTTAATAGATGAGGTTTTGCGTCAGTTTATGTCAAAACTGACGCGAAACCTAACCTGTTAACCCCGAATTTACCATAGATTACCATAGATACGGTAACATTTTTTACTTTAGTCCCTAGGGGCTAAAGTAATTACTTCTGTCCCTAGAGATAAAATGACCTACTTTAGTCCCTGAAATAAGTGACTAAAGTGCCAACTTTAGTCCCGCAAGTGCAAAAAGGGATTTAAAAACAGTAAAAGCGAAAATAAACGATGAATTGGACTCCCACCACATATTACAGTATAAACAGTTTAAGAATTTATGGTGTCCCTGAAGAACACAAGAAAGATACTATAGATGGAAAGAAAACTTCAATATTAAATCTTACAGAAAATGACATTGACGTTTGTCATAGATTAAATTGGTAAACATCAAGGCGGAGTCTATATTCTTCCAGGTCATAACATTAGAAATGTAAAGTGTCCTTTGGAGTGGACTACTACAATCTGGCGACATGGTACAACTGATAAACTGGCCAACAACATGCTTAGAACTAATATCCCATAATATTGAATAACTACAATGTAAACATACTCCCAATACTGACATACGGAGCAGAAACCCGCACATTTACTAAGGACCTAATACCCAAATTGGAAGTTACTCAACGACCCATGGAAAGGTCCAGGATAGGTGTTACACACAGGGATAAACTGAGAAATGATCATATTGGGCAACGAACGAAAGTAGAAGCCATTAGTTCCTACACGAATTTGTAAATTGGAATGGAGATGGGCATGCCACATCGCCAGATGGCAAGATGTAAAGCGAAGTAAAAAATCACCGAGTAGCGACTTGCGACTTATAATAGAAAGATGCAGTGTAAGTCATCCAAAAATAAGATAGTCGGAGATATCGCTAAGGTGGCACGAAAAACATGGATGATAGAGCCAACATCCGAAAAGAGAAAATCTATGTCCAAAAATGGGCAATGGATAGAACTAACTAGCTCAACGAGAACTCTTCCAAGAGTAAGCCAAGGCGATATTTCATTGGGCGTAAGAGATATTAAGAAGTTCGTAAAAATGCATTTTACTAGATTTCACCTAATAGCAGGTTCAATGTACAAAAATGCCTTTCAGCGAGAGCTTACGTCATGTATGAAATGCTATGTTTGTTAACCCATGGGTTTGGGTTGGGCGGTGATGAGTCAGACAGTCGGTGAGGACATTTGTTTTTATATATTAATATTTCCATCAAGTATTTGTTATTCACAGTAAATTTCGAAAGCACAACTTAGCAGTCACTTATTTCTGAATTAATGAAATCCTAAGATGAACAGGTTTTGCAAATTGTATTGCTATTGGTCAATTCTGGAACATCATTCTAATCTTTTTCGTGGCATACGCTTGTAATGCTCTCATTTGTAGCTGAACAGCTATTCCGGGGAGTCCCCACAGTGAAGATCATCAGCTAAAGTTGCGACAACAGAGGAATATGAGCCAGAGCGCTATTAACAAGCTGGGTCAAGAATTCGCTGACATCTTATACTTTCGTGTTTATAGAGTACACTGCTTGGCTACATGCTATTTTCTACTGTACGAATCAACTGTCACCTACAGCTGTACCTCTTGCACAACTTTTAACTGTTTTTGTTTCTATAACCGTTCGTACGAACAAGATAGCACATATAAATTCAGAAAATATTAGTTAAGTAACTACACATATTATATTAATGAATGCAATCACAGTTCCAAACTGGAATGATGTAACCCGTCGAGGGCGTCCGCTGTAAGTTTGTGTAGGTCCAGTAGTGAGCCATGGAAACGTTCCTCTGGGCACTTTTAAAGTAGTGATGGGAACGAATAAATGAAAACTATCGAATAGTTCGATAGTCACCGATTATTCGAATTATTCGATAGGTAAAACTAATGAATGGTTTTATTCATTCGTCATTTGCGCTATCGAGAAACAACCGAACTGCCAAGTGAGCGAACTTGTAAGACGATAGGTGGCGCGGTATCGCAAAGCCAAACGGAACGAATGCATACATGAACGAATGAATATTATTCATTCGGTTTTCGCTGCTTGCTACCTATCGAATTGCGATGTACAGCACTGTTGCAGTAAATAGGTTATTTGATTGCCAAAACGAAAACCCAAAATGTTAAATGAATCGACGGCCACCCACACTTGGCCCATTGCCTATTCTAAGACAGATGAAGCACACCGCTAAAGCGAATTAGATATCCTTTAAACCAGTGATTTCCAAAGTGGTCGATATCGACCCCAAGGGGTCGATAAATTCAGTGCATAAAAATGGGGGGCGACGGCATTTGAAAATCGACCCCCAAACAGGCCGTTATTTAAATCTTTCAATATCAACTTATCGTATGTTAACTTAGTGGTAAAGTATATAAGTACTAATTAACACTTCACAAAATTAATTTTAAGTAGATTAAATTGTAACTAGCTAGGTTCGTCTCAACACACTGCTGGTACACGAGTTTGGACATGTACAGGACGAATGCATGTTGAAACAACATTTTTGCACGCCCGAACTTGCTTTGTTCAATGCGATTGGAAAAGTGTCATTTAATTTACCCTCATTTACAAATAGCATCGACACCAAAAAATCAGATCTTAACAAATTATGGAAAACCAGTGATTGTCAAACGTGCTATAAGCAAGTAAAAGAACGAGTTACAGTGAGGGGTCTATGGTATCAACTATTTTTGGGAAAGGGGTCTTTGGCCCAAAAAAGTTTGGGAACCACTGCTTTAAACTAACCTATTATACAAGTACTCGAAAGCAAATTAGACATTGGATCTACAATTTCACATATCGCAAATGGTATTATCAATTATTATCGTATTATTTCATCATTATACACTTTTAAAGGTAGTCTAAAGTCTAAAGAGAATATGATATTCGAATAAGTGCATTCAATAGTTAAGAGCATTCAGTTAATAAGTATTCTTAAGCAAATGGCGCGTATAGGGAAAACGAATTAAAATATTCGAATAAATTCATTCGATAGTTGCTACTAGTCATTTAGTAAGTATTCGATATTAGAAATCATTCGATAGCGCCCATCACTATTCTAAAGTAGTTGCAGAATAGCTTCATTTTCGGAACCGCTGTATGCAGCTGTATTGATATAACCCCATTGATACATGTTGTGGTTGTCTCTTCTGTGGTTTGAACGAATTCTATTCAGGGTAAATGGAACCCGGGCACTCTTTCAAATATTGCAATGTTTTT
>CALNHX010009497.1:0-49334 GCA_940337035.1 Agriotes lineatus
GGACCTTTTTTGAAAAACTGACTACGCCACTGCGTTTTTATCAAAAAGTGCCTGAAGAACGTGGACATTACTTTTCCCTATATCTAAAAATAAGCGAGCTATAGCTATGAAACCACAAATCGAAAAATAGAACTTCTGTTTATAACTCGAAAACAGAAGACGATGGCTAATTTTGGTTTTTACCATTACGGATTTCTCAAAAAAAGATATTGCGGATAGGTGGTCCATTTCTGCATATCTCCTACAGTTATCGAGATTTTCTATGAAAACATCGAAATTTGCTCACCCTCTTAAATTCTTAACATGCAAGCAGCATCTTTTATTTCAACAACAGTTTGCAAAAACGAAACCAAAATCACTTTTATCCCACAGATTTTGTTGCACAATTTATAAACTAGTTTTTAAAACATTCTAGATACGATTTTTTGATTTAGCAAGAGATTTACCTCGCTCACATATGTAAAAGTAATTACTATACGCTCAACTGCTTAGCATGTCTTTCTGTAACATTGCAAACATTGATCTTACAAATAGTACATGATTATATTTCAAAGGACCCACTTCGATTGCAAATTGTGCTTGAATTTCCTTCACTATTAATTGCAAAATAAATTCGGCTTTTCTATACCCATTTTCTAAGAAGTATTATTAGGGGTAATACTGAAAACGCACGACCTAACCTAGAAAAATTAACAGATATTCCTAAATTAGTTCATTTCACACGTGAAACAAAACCAAGTTAGCTCCACCCAAATAAATATGCGAGTCGCGATACAGGGTGTTCCTTAATGATATGCGAATATTTAAGGGCGTCAATCTTCATGAAAAATTAATGATAGTTTACTTTATAAACTATGGTCCAAAAATGTTCCGTTACGAAAATACGGGGTGTTAAAGGTTTTAGGAAGAAATGGAAATTAATTAATATTTTCGAAACCGTTTGAGATATTTCAGTGATATGTAGTTGGTAGCGACAGTTAATAAAGGTGCATATTTTTCAATACAAAAATAAGTCTCAGCTTGCATAGTGGCGTGCGTAGAGGCAGTGACTTCGATATTTTTGAAGAAAAAAACGTACGTCAATGGTTTTTTCTAAATTAAAAAATATTTTTGGATTCGCCGTTTAATTTGAAACTCTCTTGAGTTATTTTCCTGCGATGCGATGTTTTTGAGTAAAAAAACTTGCGAAATGATTATTAATTTAGTATGAAAAATTAAACACATTACGGGTTGGCATCTGCGTGTAATGAACAACAACAACTGACAACATACAACATTAGAACTAACATGGAGCGATTATTACAAAAATTGTTGAAAATGGACCCCTTCACTTGATATGCATGCTTCCGCCCTTTTTCTCATGTATTTGAGCACTCGTTGAAATATTCCCGTAATATTTGTTATTCTATCACATGCTGCAACTATTCCTTCTCTTAATTCCTCTACAGTGTTAATGGGACTGGTGTACACTAGCGTCTTAAGATGGTCCCAGAAAAAAAATCTAAGCTGTTGATGTCGGAGGAACCTATGTGGCCATTCTTGTGGCCCACCGCGCCAATACAAGATAAGATAAGATAAGATAAATTTATTCACGTTGCTGCTAAAATACACAGATGTGAGAAGTCAATACGGTGCATCATTACATAGTGACACATAAATATATATATATATATATAAAAAATAAATAAATAACAAATAACATACAGTTGATGACGCAAGTGGTGTGATACACAATTAAAATTGAGACGGAACAGTATAAACAGTTTAAGTAGACACATTACATTAATCCAATTCATTTAGGCTATATAGAGCCTTTTCAGAGAGGTAGTTCTTTAGCCTGGACTTGAATAGGGTGTATGATCTAGCTTCCTTGATGGAATCTGGCAGTTTATTACGATTTGGATAAACAGTTTGTAAATAATTGCGAACCACTACACTGAAATGTGGTGGTGCACCATCGTGAATGTACCACATATGATTCCTTATTGCTATCGGAACATTCTCAACCAGCAAAGGCAGTTGTTCTTGAAGGAAATTGAGGTAAGATTGTCCTTTAAGTCGTCCAGACAAGAAAAATGGGCCAATAAAGTGATTACCTATAATTCCTGCCCATATGTTAACCGAAAATTGGTGTTGGGAATGGATTTCCGTTACGGCATAAAGATTTTGTACCGCACACATATGATTGTTGTATAAATTCTTAATGGTATTTCTTGAAAACTTAGCTTCGTCCGTGAACAGAATTTGTGTTTCAAATTGCGGATTTTATGCAATATTATGAAGATATCACTTATAGAAGGTCACACGCCTTAGAAAATATCTGGGAAGTAATGCCTGCACTCTTAAAATATGGTACGGATATAACAAAAATCCATTACAACAAGTTGATGGCAAATACTTAAGTTTCTAGCAATCTTCTTAGTACTCGTTTCAGGATGTTATTCAACTTCGTGGAGCACCGCTTCCTCAATTTCAGGTGTTCTCACATTTTTAGAGGTCTACCTTCAAATATACGAGTACTTCTTCGGACACTACCAGTTTCAACAAAACGACGATGAATATTAGAAAAGGTTTGACTATCTCGCAAAGCGCGATTGGGATATCTCTGGTGATAAATACGTCTGGCTTGCTCTCCATTACGGTCGGCGAGGCCATACACGTAATGCATTTCCGCCATTTCTGCATTTGAATAATTCACCATTTTTAACAAGATTGTAAAAATAAAATAATAGCAACAAGTGCTAAAAGTCGAAGCCGAAGGCTGAGTTTCATAACATGTCGAGTGCAATAACACTTTTAGCACGAGTTTGCATACAATATTTTTTATCGACCTTACATTTTCTGTCATTAATCCATAAATGTCGATTTAACAAAGGTTTGCATTTATGACAGTTATAATTTATGTCATAATAGAGAAATGGCCTTGACGCGCAGGTGAATGTTTGTGGAGCCAATACTGTCAAAGTCAGTTATCAAATATAATTATAATAGCACACATCTGACTTTATTCATTACATAACGCTTTAATTATTTTAAAAAAACTTTACCTCTAACGCAAGAAGTAACTAGAATAACTTTACAACCTCACTTCCAGTTCGAAATTGTAGTTTTATAAAAACACATGTGCTAAAAGTAAACCGCTGATCTCATTTTAAACACGCTAAATTATAAAACGGCACATTTAGTGAAAAAAGCTAGCGCTAAAAGGTCCACTTTTAGTGGTGGTCGTAGAAAAAATAAATAATTCATAGCGCACAGAGACTTAATAGAAAATGTCAGATGTAAAAAGCAAGTAACATATTCCATGGCAACTAGATTTATTGCAAAATTGTATTCTTCAATAATTAAATAAGTTTTCTCGGACAATACAGCGGTTTTTATTTTTTTCACTGAAAAACGGCGCTCGCAGGAAAACAATTCAAGAGAGCTCTTATGTTTAAAAAGAAACGGTGAATGCAAAAATATTTTTTATTTTGGAATGAACCATTGGCGCACCATTTTTTTCTTCAAAAATATCGAATTCACTGCCCGTACGCACGCCACTGTTAAAGCTGAAACTTATTTTTGTATTGCAAAATATGCACCTTTATTAATTATCGCTACGTACTAAATAGCACTGAAATATCTCAAGCGGTTTCGAAAATATTAATTAGTTTCCATTTCTTTTCTAAAGCTTTATTTTCGTAAAGGAACATTTTTGAACCATAGTTTATAAAGCAAACTATTATTAATTTTTCATGTAGATTTACACCTTTAAATATTCGCATATCATTAAGGAACACCCTGTATAGTCACTATGGTAGGTCTCAAGGTGAAGGTTCCAAATTTAAGAGATTATCATTGGCACAAAATTCAACGAATTATATTCTCACTAAACTGTTTGAAATACTACTTAGCCGATTACTAGAAGCCGGCTTTATGTTGCTCTGTTGTATCATGCTGCAAAATAAAATATCATGCTTTTCAGCTTTGTATACTAATCGTATCTTTTTTTTTTGTTATTGTTCAGTTTTCACTTTCATTTATACTACCAACAGAATGCCTTTCGTTCCATTTTTCTTATTCTTTTCTTTTCTAATGTTTCGAAGATTACTGAATACATCATTCTTTCTATAAAAATTGTTTGCTTGGTTTATGGTTTTATTATCGTTGACATTTTTCTTATTTTGCAGTCATAACATTCACCATTCCTAGTGGTATTTAGAATTGAATTTAGTTGCTACATAACTGTATTCTCAGCTTATATATTATAGGCTGAATATAACTTCCTGTCTTTTCAATTACTTTTAAGTCGTGAACATCGAACATCAAGCTGCTACATTTAAAATTCATTTACGACAAGTAATAATGTCAAAATGCACACAGCTAGCTTCTGTAGGACAATAGTGGCGTTTTACTCTAAAAGCGCATTTTTTTTGCCTAAAATGAATTCGGTAGAAACGTAGACGGTATTTATAAATTGCTTGTCCTTCGCCATTGAGTCGATTGATCTAGCTTAAAGATGGAAGTGATGTTTCTCAACTCATAAAGAAGCCATCCAAGGTGTCGTGAGAAAGTTGCTGTAATAACTCACTTTGTCTTCAACTGTTTGGCAGTCTCTACTTTATAAAATTTCAAAACTTTGTTATGGTCCACATATTTTCTTGAAAAAAAATTTTATTTGCATTCCTTAAACATGGGTGTGTTTAGTTGAAGTAAAGTCTTCATCCGGTAGCAGTAATCCTTTTTGGCATAGGCAAGGATTCATCTTTAGGGAAACTATTTAAACACATGCTTCACCACGTTTGTATAGTTTTCTCGACACATTACTATTAACTTTATTTTTCGGCAACGCTAGCAAATCGCCATGCGCTGATACTGCATTTCTTTCACAACCATCGGTAACGGTTATTTACGTGTTTATTTGTTCAGTGCTGTTGATAAATTACTCACGCCCACACCATCGACCTCCTAGGAAAGCACTCAATTATTATTGATAATTTCAATAAACATGTAGTTAGGTTCAATAGTAATAGTTTACGGAGGCGGGCATAACTGATCTTCTATCGCTGAAGTCACGAACGACGTCAAATATCTGAGTATTTAGGCGGTATTATCTCGATTTACAAGCACGAGCTGATTCAAGTCGAGTGCCGGGCTAAAGAGTGAAGAGCTACACATGCTGGACGCTGGAGCGCGAAAATTACATGGCAACTTAAAGATTTAGTATATTCTAACAAATATTTTTATACTTATGTATACATATAAATATTTATTTGAAGTTAAACCTAGGTTTACTATTTTATGTCATCATCTAACGATTTTGTCTCTGAATACATTAAAGAACCTACATAGTTTCTCCAAATAACAAATCCGTTAGTAGTAGACCACACTATATCTCCTTCTATTGCAAATGTCTTATGAATATACTTACTGTATAAACTGTGACAAAAACGATGTAAACAATTGTTTTAGTATGTTGCTATACAAAATATACAGGGTCAAGCAACGAGAGGCGGGGAGATGAAAGATATTTCTAAAACCATATAAGTTAAGTAAAATCATCTTACATAATAATTGTAGGTACGAAGATGTTGGATACAACCAAAATATGTCAAAAAAGTGTAGGGAACCAAACCTATTTTTTCATGCGTCAAAATGTTAGCTATTCTAATATAAAGTTGTACGTGTTTAATGTTAACCTTTATATAGGTGTTAACGATTTTATACAAGAAATTATGAGCTTGGGGCGGCTGCTGTAAGTTAACAGAAACCAGTTAAATAAAAAATTTTTTACCTAAAAATTATGTTTGGTGTGCTGCCTTTTGGGTGTGAAATAGTGCCTCTGGGTATAAATTCTATATAGGGAAATTTGTAAATTTAAACATTTCAATTCTTTACAATTGGAACACTATACATTTTTCTATTTTTGGAAAAATCTTTTAATAAACTTTCTTCTGATATCTTATTTCATACCGCTAAATTCAACAGTTTTCCAAATAATCTAGTACATGTATTGTGATTGTAGATTTAGCTTCTCAGACACAACTTCCATTTTACACTTACTGCATTCATATTATTATAAGGTTTTAATATAAAAATCGGCAAACACATCGAATGGGGACAAGTAAATTGAGTAAGCAATAAATAAATACAGCATATTTAATAGGCACATGCCATTTAGCAGAACATAGCTATATATTTTATTTAAAAATATTAGCTGCTTTTGCTTTTTAAAAAGCCAATAATTAAGTATTACCTGACTATGAAAATCTAGTAACGGGTGGATACTTTCCTGCGATCCCGGTAGAAAATAGATCCATTCAGGAATCTAGCGACCCTGCCACCCGTGAGCTTTTGATTTCGTCGAATAATACCCGGCGAATCATGTCCTAACCTAGATCTTTCCCTTTACACTAATTCCTTTCCACATCCTAATCGAAAGGGCGCCCTCTAGGCCTGAGACTTAGTCCAAAGCCGGAAGAGCCAATAGATGGCCAACGGCATGGGATCAGGCAGGCAACGGGAAACCACCTGATTATCTTCCCAGAGAACATTATAGTAAGTCGGAAAACGAAAATATTCCAAGCGACCCGGCCAGCAACTGGCGCCATCCTGACTCCAGGTCAGATGGTGGGAAATGTGGGACTAGGCAGATGAGTGAAAGCAACCAGGCAACATCTGCGAAATGTGCTACTGGAAGAAGATCAAACAGCTTACCATTACGAAAGAAACATTACATAGCAACATGGAATGTGAAAGGACTGTTGGCAACCGGAAAGCTATACACATTAGAAAAATAACTATTCAACCAGAGTATTGACATATGTGGGATATCAGAAACACATTGGAAGGACAAAGAACACTTTTCAGCTACAGAATACATGGTATATACTTCGGGTGCGGAAAAAACAGGACAAAAAGGTGTCGCCATTCTAGTGTCGAAAAAACTAGCCAATAGTGTCTTCAAGTAACTACCAATAAACGACCGAATTGCTATACATGCTATACATTGCTAAAGTATACATGCCTACTTCAACGGCGCTAGATGACCAATTGGAAGAAATCTACCGAGAAATTCAGAAGATAATAACAAAGATACCAAAAAAAGAACCATGGGTGGTGGCAGGTGATTGGAACACAAAGATAGGAAATATAGCAATTGAAGAACACTTTAAAGGAATTGCGGATTAGCTGAACAGAACAACAGAGAAGAACGACTCCTGGAGTTTGCCATAAACACCGACATGGCCATTACAAACACAATGTTCAAGAACCATCCGCGAAGATTGTCGACATGGACGTCCCCAGACAGAAGATATAAGAATCAAATAGACTATATACTAGTAAGGAAAAGATGGAGAACATCGATTACAGATGTCAAAACAAGGCCAAGTGCAATTTTCGGCGCTGATCACAAACTCCTTGGAGCATCGGTACAAATTAAACTGCAATCTACTGTAAAATCAAATGTGAATCAAAGACCAAGGATGATATCTGGGACACCAGACAAATACAGACAGGAACTGATAAACAACAAAGTAACACAAACCACAGCAAATCCAGAAGAGACGTGGAAGACCACAGAAAAATAGATAACAGACGCTCTGGAATCAACAAATCCTAAGAAAACAGCAAAAAAGCAAAAGTATGGGATGACATATGAAGCTCTTAATCTGGTAGAAGAAAGAAAAAAATCAAAACTAACACTAGAGATGAGTATGACAGAGAGAGAGAGAAAAATATCTTAGATCAGTAAACAAATAAAACTTTTAAGCACAAGAGATAAAAACAAGCATATAAATGAGATCTGCTGCGACATCGAAGACCATACTAATCGCTATGAGTCTCGAGAACTGTTAGCTAAAGTGAAATATTTAGCTAGAGAATTTAAGCCACAAACCCAAATTATTAAGGACAAGGGAGGAGAAATAATAACGGACATAGAGGGCATAGCAAAAGTATGGAAATACTACTACGAACGACTTTATACCAAAGACAAACCAGAAAAAAGCAAAGAAATGAACGCTATTGACGTTTTTGAGAATGAACTGCTTATCTTAAAATCTTAAGTTGAAGCTGCCATAAACAAATTAAAAATCGGAAAATCTGAAAAGATGAGATACCAGCTGAAACAATTAAAAGTAGTGGAGAAGGGGGAATTGAACTAATACACAAACTAGTTGAAGAAATATGGAATACCGGAATATGGCTAACTGATTGGCGCACCTCGATAATTGTACCAACAGAATGTGAAAATTATAGAACACTTTGCTTAATCTCCCACTCCAGTAAAATTCTTCTCACAATTCTCTAAGAACGATTGAAACCTTTCCTTTTACCCCAGATTTCTGAGGAGTAGGCGGGTTTTGTCCCAGTAAAAGGAACCCGAGAACAAATCCTTAATGTCAGACAGATAATAGAGAAATCGCTTAAATTCAATCTGGAGACTTACTTATGCTTTGTCGACTACTCTAAAGCCTTCGACTGCGTCAATTGGGTAAAACTATGGAAGGTCTTGAAAGGAATGGGAGTGCCGAGTTATTTAATATGGTTGCTAAAAAATCTGTACCAGGAAAATACGGCTACGGTAAGTCTGCAGCATAGTGTCTGAAAAGTTCAAAGCAGCCGTAGGTGTGCGACAAGGTTGTATATTGTCACCGCTACTTTTCAATGCTTATAATGAACATATTATTCGCGAAGTATTACATAAATGGCGGGGAGGAGTGACAATTGGAGAAAGAAAGATTAACAATCTTTGGTATGCGGATGACACGTTGATTATAGCAGCATCCAAAGAAGAGCTGGAAACCATAATGAACAAACTTGAAGCTACTATACTGAACAATACGGGCTCAAATTGAATGCCAAGAAAACGAAGGTGATGATAGTAGATAGACCCAGGAACAATCAAACCGATGAAAGGCAAGTAGCTAGATATGAAGTGGTCAGTCAATTCAACTATTTAGGCTCTATGATAACAAACGAGGGAGGTTGTCAAAGTGAAATAGGTATACGACTTGCAATGGCTACAAAAAAGTTAATAAAAATATGAAAAGACACAGACATAACAAGAAACACAAAATTACATCTAGGAAAATCGTTAATTTTTCCAATTGCAGCCTACGCTTCATAAATCTTAATATACTACGCTATTTTGGACGTATAGCAAGAACGAAAAGTGGAATCAAAAGTCTGATTATGCAGGAAAATGTCGAAGGCAGAAGATCCAGAGATCGACCTCTCTCACGATGGACTGACCAGATAAACCCACACATACAGGATACTCATTCGCTGAGGCATCACACCAGGCCCAAAACAGGACAACATGGACTGCAGCAACAAATGACTTGACATGATGCCACCATATCCTTTCCAAGGATAATGGAATTAGGAGGAGGCTATGAAAAATTAAGTGTTAAATAACTTGTATATCAAGTATTTCTTGATAAAATGTAAAGTAGTGGATAAATTCGTAAAAAATTCAAGGAGTAGCTTTTGGAAAAAAAGCTGGGACCTGTCGATTTTTATTTATATTTGCGTATTTTTTAAATAAAATATATACGTACAGAGTGACCCGCGTAGGAGGTATGTCGCCATCGAGGTTTTTTAATAGCAACCTTCTTTCGGAATTTGAAAGAACGCATTTTTTTACTTACGTTAAACTAATTTTTGAGTATAGATCACATGCCCAAAAATTAAGAAAAACCATTTTAAAATTGCAAAATACTAAACTTAATTGCAATCTTAACTTCAAAAACAACTAAATTAAATGTTCAAATTGTGCACTGTTGTCTGCCTGACAGTAACTAAGACTACCGACATGTTTTTGATTGAGTGCTGTCATTGATAAAAAGGTAAAAACCATACTCCCTAAAATTTAATTTAGTATTTTGCAATTATTTCTTTTTAAATTTTTGGTAATTTCACCTATACGCAAAAATCAACTTAAAGTAAGTAAAAAAATTGTTCTCTCAAACTCCGTAATAAAAAAGGGGGTTGCCATTAACAAAAAAACATCAATAACGTCATACTTCCTACGCGGGTCACGCTGCACGTATGCATTTTATTTGTAAAAATGCTCAAATAAAAATTAAAATCGAAGGGTCTCAGCGTTTTTTCCAAACGTTATTTCTTTAATTATTAACGAATTTTCAAAGCTTCTGTGATTAATTTCGAATTTATTTCGGTCAGCTTCAAATGCCGTTATCTCACGTTATTTTTTTATTGGAGTTCGTTAGGTTTGTGCTGTTATTTGGTTTCTATTTTGGATTTAAATTCCATAGGAATAAAAGTTTAGTTTACTCCTAATTTTAAGGCAGTAAAATATTGTATCATTAGCTTTGGTGCCAAATAGTATATTATGATACTAGTGTATAAGTACGCCTTTAAAGCACGTGCGACGATTTTAAAAGCACGACGCGCTAGCAGAGTGCTTTTAACGTCGCTAGTGCTTTAATGGCTCTTATACACTTGTATCGTACGCTATTTTTTCTACGATCGTAACAGAAATAAAAAAACTTAGTTCGGTGACATTTTTTCCGTCAAATTGTGTTAGATATTCTAGGTTATGTTGACATTCAAACTTACGACAAAGCGTGTTTTAATAAATTAATTAAAGCACGCCTCCAATGACAACGTGTTAAAAAGACGTAATTCGAGCGCTAATATTAAGAGTGCTACAAACGTCACTTTTGACACTAGCAACTGTGAAAAAAGTTGTCATTTTGACACGATCATAGAGAAAATAATGTTAAGATTTACTGAAGCTCTTTGTTCTAGCAAAACATCAGCTTATATTATAATCTTATACAGGGTGCCCGGATTTCGTAGGGACAACATGGGTAACTTTTGTATTTGAAGAGATAGAGAGATGGTTAAATTAGCAAAAAGGTGCAGGTTTGAAAGCTCATTAAGAATTCATCTTCAAATTTTACTTGCCATAGCCCACTTGTCTAAAATAAAAAAAAAACAGAATCTTCTAATTTCTTTTATATGCGTAACTTTTTTGTTACTTAAGATATTGAGATACGATTTAAACTAATTTGCATGGTAATTTAAATACTTTTATTGGCACTTAATAAAACCAGTTTTATTTGTGTAAATTTTTAGTAATCTAACCTAACCTCAAAATTTTAAATTGGTACCGTGCAATTTTTTGGCCCTTTTAAGAGAGGATTTCTTTCTGAATGCAATGATGTATTACATGATATGGAAACTTTTTTAAAATTTTGAAAAACTGAGCTTATTCCTTTTACAGGCAGAAATCACTAGTGCCATGATCACAATAATTTTGTTTTTTATTTATTACGATATCTGTGAAATTATGTTTCGAAACAAAAAGCAGACTTATCATCATACGTGCCTGTCAGTAGTGTATAATGAAAAATTTTGAAAATATGATGTATTTTGTGCGTATATCAAGTGCTACAAGAACGTAAAACTTACACGTCAAACATACGGAACACACTCACACTACTGTACTGGAAGGCACGTATGATGATAAGCGTGCTTTTTGTTTCGAAATTTCACAGATAACGTAATAAATAAAAAACAAAATTATTGTGATCATGGCACTAGTGATTTCTGCCTGTAAAAAAATAAGCTCAGTTTTTCAAAATTTTAAAAAAGTTTCCATATCATGTAATACATCATTGCATTCAGAAAAAAATCCCCTCTTAAAAGGGCCAAAAAAATTGCACGGTACCAATTTAAAATTTTGAGGTTAGGTTAGATTACTGAAAATTTGCACAAATAAAATTGGTTTTATTAAGTGCCAATAAATGTATTTAAATTACCACGCAAATTAGTTTTTAATTTTAGACAAGTGGGCCATGACAAGTAAAATTTGAAGATGGATTCTTAATGAGCTCTCAAACCTGCACCTTTTTGCTAATTTAACCATCTCTCTATCTCTTCAAATACAAAAGTTACCCATTTTGTCCCTACGAAATTCGGGCACCCTGTATACTATTTACACTATTTTGAATACTATATTTCGGTAGTAGCTGTAGAGAGGACTCTCTATTTTCACATTTTGTAAGTGTTGGTTGACGTGTGATTTTTAAATATGTACTGCGTGAATAATTACACAGAAAAGTTTCTGTTATAATCCCTTTGACACGCAATTAATGCGGTACACTTGGGAGTTTTGATTAAAATGATGAATGTCATAGATAGCAGTAAATGAGATGCTCTTGTTTTCAGAACAAACTTTCTCACATAGATAATGCAGCGCTCTTTGAAATACATTTCGACACAAAGTCTGGAAAAATTGTACGAGTGCGCTGCCAGTGTAACTCCGAAGCATTTTCTTTTTCGCTTTCTGTAATCAATGTAACCGTTCCTTTGTTTGCATTGGTATAATCTGGAAATTACAAGAGTACTTTTTAAATTCCCCGTTGTTTATTTAACCTTATTACCTGAGAGAAGCGTAAAAATTTTGTGCGCCGGATAAAACTGGGCGTAACTTAGTGCTAAAGCACAGGGGACCCCGGCATTTAGAAATGGATGTATCATTATTATTATGATTTACGCACAGTGATATTTAATATTCCCAGAGATTTATAGTCCTAGCATACATATATTTTCACATTCTAAAATGTCAAAAATTTCATCAGCACCCCAAAATGTCATACACTTATTGCAGTGTTCACCCTCAACCATCATTCTCCCTCGCAATCTACACTCGAATACAGATCATTAAATGCTGATATTCACTGAAAGCCGATAGCTGCAACCACTCCTATCAGAGACAATAATAAAGTATACATAAAAATAAATTACTTTTATGAATGGGCGTCGAAAATCACTGTTTCTGTTTTATGCACTGTAACATAAATTTATGGGCGTATCATGAACTACAACGATCAAATTTTATTTGTTTAGGTAGCATGGCTGCGAGTGGATACACAGACCATACTGACGATCCATAATCACTTAATCACCAAAAGTAATCGCATTGCAATAAGCCACAGCGAAAACAAGACCTGGTATCTGCATATTCGAGATGTTCAAGAGCACGATCGTGGATGGTACATGTGCCAAATAAACACTGATCCTATGAAAAGTCAAGTTGGATATCTGGATGTTGTTGGTAGGTTAATGTATTTGGCAATACCTACTTAGGTAAAACTAAAAATTAAATGTAGTTTAGGCAAATTTTACTATTCCCATATTTTATCTTAAAGGTTATTAACATTATGTGTTCGATAATGCTGTTCGTGTTTGAGGTCGTTTAGGAAAGAGTGATCTAAAATATTGCAGTTGCTGTTCTATATTCAGTAAAAGTAATCATTTACGCTAATTTAAATTTTGTGATATGAAAAATTCTGAACCACCCTAAATCACTATATCAGATTCAGTAATGACTTACTGCATACCATTTACTTAGAGTACCTAATGTTATGCGAGAATCTGAATTATTTCTACGTAGATTGCGTGTTTACCATAGTAGTTAATATCTGAATAGCTAGAAAGTTAACTATATATACAAATCTCCAATTGCATTACTATTACAAGCTAATAATGATTTTCACAGCAAACATTTACAGATATCACTATCTGTATTTATGTTCTTTTGTTGAAAGATTCCACGTGCTGTCATTTTAATGCAATACCAGTTGGAATTGCAGTCATATCTTTCATTCATAATTTTTTCAGCTACATGCATAAGCAATTAATTAATTAAAAAATAAATTGGAATAATGGGTGGTAAACTAAAGGAATATTTGTTTCTTTTATAGTATCTCCCGATATTCTTGACTATCGCACTAGTACTGACATCGTTGTACTAGAAGGTTTTAACGTTACACTAAGGTGTGAAGCTAAAGGATATCCTAAACCACATATTCTTTGGAGAAGAGAAGGGGGGGAACATTTTCATCTCCAAGAAGGACAAAGAGGTTAGTAGATAAATACATTTCAGAAGTAAGAATCTTTTGGTTGTTATTTAGCAATAATAGATTAATTTTCGTGGTTCATAACATCGTTTCACTTTTTTTGCAACAATGGCATTGCGATAATGCAGCTTAATAAACCTACAAATATATTTAGCAAAATTATCATTTACAACATTAATTTGGCTTGCAGGTTCGAGCATTTACGGGTCTGTACTCACCATAGATCGAGTACACAGACAAGACATGGGGCCTTATCTATGCATTGCGTTCAATGGTGTACCACCATCTGTTAGTAAACGGATTATGTTAATCGTAAACTGTAAGTTTTTAGTATTTAGCAAGTAAACCTCGATTAATCGTGCATTTCGTGTGTTTCAGTTCCACCCAGTATTCAAGTAGAAAATCAATTATTGGGCACTTACGACGGTTTGCGGGTTACGCTCGAATGTCATTCTGAAGCATTTCCAAGGTCAATAAACTATTGGACTAGAGACAATGGGGAAATAGTGCCTCAAAGTAGGTATAAATAAAATCGATATCAATTATTAAATTACCGCTTGTTTAGCTGCTTCATGTATTTACAATAATATGACGTTGCTTAATAATAATACGTAAATCTAAACCCTGTATAAAATTTTTAGATGTTGATCCGTTGAATCTTCAGTTAAAAAACTTAATAATAGGGAAAATCGCCACATTAGTAACTTTTTTTTCAAATGGTTTATTACCATTATTATTTATTTTACAGATGAAAAATTCCGGTCAGAGATTCTAGAAAGCAGTAATTATAGAGTAGAAATGAAACTCACCATTTTAAACGTCAGCTTAACAGACTACGGAAGCTACCATTGTGTCTCAAAAAATACAGTGGGTGAAGCCGAGGCAACAATAAAGCTCTACCGTACGTACGTTTTTAATCAATCTGCAAATATAAACTGCTGAAATTATAGGTATACAAAATTCTTCCATTATCAGCGACCTATCTAAAAACAGTAAGTAATTAGCTGTTATTTTTCCTAGAATGCACATTCATCGAAAAACTCGGTAATAAAAATGCTGAAACTCTGAAAATAGTTTGCCAGCAAAGGTAGTTGTTGAGGATTTATTTGGTTCTTATATTTAAAATTTATATTCTGGATAGGCGGGATTTGGTTTACATTAAATTACATATTTTCTGGTACTTTCAGACTTAATAAATCTTTAAAAATTTCTGGATAACAACATTCAGTGAGATTTTGAAAATCTGAACTATCAGTCTTATATTTAATCCGCATTCGGATACGTAGCGTTTATTAAAACATTAATAAAATAGAATCGTGCGAGGTAAAACAAGTTGTTGCATAATACCTTTTTTTGACATTAACTTACGCCTTGTGGATTGAATTATTACAGCGTTCGCCCGGGTTTGGATATTGGCTCCGTTCTCGTTTTAGTTATAACTCCGTTGTTCCTGGAGAGTCGAGTAAATATGAGGGTACAGTCAAATATGCTATTTAACTACGGTTTGAACATGCTTACGATTACTTGGAATGAGTGTTATTCTGAATTAACTGAAATAGAGAAAATTAAAATAAATGACAGCTACTCGGATATAACCTTCATTAGTTTATAGGCTACTGTTGACCAGTATTTAACCGTCCCGAATGATGCAATTTAAGAAAGGGTAAAGGTCACTACTTCGGCCACGCATAAAGGAACAGTCGAAACTAGTGAGTACTAGTTATTTCTAGGGTGCGTTGATATCAATTTGACGTATTTCTCCTTTCCAGAGGACGGAGAAATCGTTGTCTCCTCTCACTATAAAGCACTTTAGAGTCAGAGCCGACAACGATCTGTCCGTAGAAATACGTCAAATTGATATCAAGGCACCCTAGTCATTTCCATCTATGAAGATAACTGGCAGTTCCAAAATAAACAAGATGTACAATATTTGATTATAATTACTAAGGTAAAAATTAAAGGGATATAATTTGCAATAGTCTTATATTTTTCTTTCCAGTTAGCGGTTATGTGTACACATACAAAATAGTAATTTTTATACCAAAACACTGAACTTTCACTTTTTATCACGAATGCCAATTTAGGTAAATGAGCCATATGAGGGATAAAAGGGAACTTCAGCTCCGAGAGGACTATTATGGTTTTTTAGTCGAGAAACCAACTTTGTAGGTTATGCTGACGTCGGTTGACGCTTATCTGTCGCCCTACCACCTACAAAAATGATAAAAAAATGAATTACTTCACTTCCGATTTCGATGTTCTTCACTGACAATTTCGACGATGTAAAAAAAGTATTTTAAACATACTGAGCTCATTTTGAATACTTATTCAATATACCACTGCATTTCCCGTTTTAGAATTTTCTAAAAAAGTTAAATTAAAAATTTGTTTTAGAATTAATTACTATTTGGAGATAACAATACAAAAAAGGATTTAAACAGTTACAGACATTACGTGGCAATAAAATTTCCTTCTTGCTTTAAATATAGGAAGTAAAATCGAAAACGAGGTATAAAACAACAAGCAAGGGGTGGAGCGCTCTTTATCTACGTAGACCCAACGGATTCGTGTTGGGATCCAGTGTATGAATGAATCCCAATATGCATTCTTTAATCTTGTAAAATCTGATATCTGTACAGGTTCACGCATCTCAGTTTACGGAATTAGAGCTTTCGCTGGCACCTACCTTAGTAATGTTTATTTTTACAACAAACGTCTACCAGGTGGCCATAAATGTCTGTGATCGCATTACCTTTGGAATGAGGAACGCTTTAAAAAATTATGAATTCAACTACCTAACCTAAATATCAAATGTTATTCATGTCATCACAACTGCCATTCTTAGGTGTCAAAATGATTACAGATTCCTGCAATTTAGTATTATTATTGAAATATAGTGCTAACCAACATTTATATTAGCTAATTTCATGGCTACCGGAATCACAGATATTATGGCCACCAGGTATATTAATTCTGTGATAACAACGCAATATCATCTTGAGGACAGTACCATAGGGCAATTAGAAGAAGCGTATAGGTAAACATTTAAAATTGATAATTAATCTCGGAAATGCTTTGCTTTAGTATACAACTTAAGCTAAGTGTTATACCTAACTTCTCATATAGATGAAGTAGTGACCTTATGTTACGGCTAGGGATGACATGGTGGTAGCAAATATCGACTTATCGTGTAATATAATATGTTAAAGCGATGTACTTTACCGACATGTATATATGGCATTGCAGAAAATTAAAACCTTGAAAATATAGCAGCATAAATTTTATTTCTTTCATCATAAATTAAAACAATCCCTTTGTAGATACTTCAGCACGCAGTGTATGGAAAGCTTGTTGCCATGTGCTCTTAGGAAATTCCTTTGCTTAAGGTACATTAAGTCTTTTTTACCTGTTGAACCAGTGTTTTCAATGTGGTGCGATGTGGATAAAGAGAATTAGCAAAGGAAACAGAAATTAACAATGGCGAATCCTGTGCTAGAAAATCTGTTCAAAGCCGACTCGAATTTTACAAATTTTCTGACTGCCCTTTAACTCGAAAAACTGCTGCCAAAAGCTTGACATGAGTAAGGTAACAATTAGACACAAGCCACATAAAAATCAGACCCAAAAACTACAACTAACTTCATATCGTACTCAACAAACGTTCAGGCTACATGAACAAATCAGCGAGTCGGCCAGTTACAGCAGAGATGAAGTGCGTTTGCTTCTAAATTAGCAAAGGGTGTTCAATTTACCACAGGGCGCCAAAGAATGTTTCAATGTAACCAATATATCAGCCTACGAGAACTATAAAATTCTCGTAACCGCTTTCGCTAAGACCTGAAACAGACTCACAAAGTTTTATAACATAAATTACTTACAGCAGCCATACATAAAAGCAATGATGATATGAACAGGGTTGCTTTAGGAGTAGTAATTATAAACAACCAATTCAATCAGTACAAGCTAATTGTAGAAGCCTCAAAACACCAGTGTTTTAAATGCTACAAGCTAATTAAAGGCGCTTGAAAGAGGCAGCATTAAAAGAAGGTACGGTTACAAAAACTGGCTTAATTTACAATAAATTCACCTAAGAAGAGCACAAAAGTTACAGAAACAATAACATTAGCACAGCTTCTAAAAGTAGTCTAACAATTTAGTAGTAGTAAACAAGTATGTTACTAATTGATTGGCAGGTTGATTAGTGAATAAATATAAGCTGACGGTGACGCCGTAAAGCCAATCATTAAGGGGGCTACGAAAATACCACCACGATATGCAAAAATTTAGTTCAATAACTATATAACCAAAACTTCAACAAGATTCAAGGATTCAGGTTTAGTCGGTGAGTAAAAGCTTCGCATTAAGCAATACACGCAGGCTAGTGCTCACCTTGGACAATGTGTGTAGATATTCCCAGCAAGATGTAGCACTGCAACACAAAATAGGATACATAAACAGAAGCAATCAGTAGCAAAAGCTTCCCAGACAGCGGAGCCTTAGCAATGAATTCTGAGAACCAGCGTAAACTAGCAGCTCAATTTTAGCGACTTTGGGGGAGCCGGCCCTAAAATTTGTAACGTGAGTAACTAATTACAACGACTAGCGAAAGAATAAACAAACACACACTTGAACTACTCGCTACACTACGCAAAAACATGAATTCGCTATAAATAAACCCTAAACTAGAGCAAAAAGGCACAACAAAAATGCGTTCGGCAAGAGAAATACTAGAAATAACACGCGCTTGGAAAAAACTTGCAGTGCACACCTTCAAACAGGAACAATAACAGATCAGCCTAGTGACCAGCTAGCGGCTCAAAAACCGATTAATAACTCGTTTAAGAATCAGAATATCGCGACCCCAAGTACAGCGATCTCAAAATGCAAACAAGAAAGACTCTAAAATGAGGTCAATCAGAATAGGGCGCGGTGAACGAAAAAAATAGTACAGAATCAAAGCGTAGCGATTTTTGACCGTAACAATTTATATAGTTTCATAAAACTTTTCAGATATTTTAAGGTTGATAGAGATTGATTGAGAAGTTGCGATAGAATTGGTAAATTTGTTAAAAGGTAAAGGTGGTATTAATGCTACTGCAAAAATAATAACTTTGACAATCTGCCAGTCAATCGATGGCCACTTTTGTGACTGTCATTGTCACAAGGACAAACGTATTACAACCGTCAAAGGCTTTCTGTAATCTTATTCAAGTAGGGAAAATGGTGCCAATTTCTTCCCATGCTACAACGGGATCTTCCGTCACAATACACCCAGGAATACTTAAACAAGTAAATTATGAGGTACCTCATAATTTAAATTAACATTGCCTCTTATAGACACGCTTGCGTTACATTTCTAGGGTAAGACCCAAATAAAAAGAGGACTTAGTTCCCGCTAAAGAATCTGTTTCAGTACTTGGTATCAGAATCAGTTTTCAAACATTGCGTAATAATCAATGCCGTTATTTCATATTAATATTTTGACAAATTCGATATATACTGCCAGTATTTATTGATTGTTTCTATATTCTATTTTTTTTAAATATAATGTTGTTATCCCTAGTCATGACTTACCCTGTACAGATAGAATAGCATATATTATATGGGTTCTTAATTATTTTTAAATTCAAAATTATATTATTTATTCATAATTATTCTTTTCGTCATCACGTAACCACTAAATTAGAATCATTTAGAAAAACATCCAGAATTTTTTATAGAAATTATATTAGTCGTCGATTTTTGATTGTTAAAATTACAGTGGGATCACTCTTGTGTCTTTGTATATTTGTAACAGTTCACACGGAAGTTTAGGCGGTGCGATACCTGACCGAAAATACCAAGCTTCCCTTTTATATAAAATTTATTAGGTGTAATGTAGTTTAGTACCTGCAACACGTTATAATCCCATTTATTTTCGAAGGTGTGTATCAAGCGGATCTGTCGCGAAAAGGTAAGCTTTGTTCTACAAACTGTTTATGGTTCTTTAAAATTCAATGTCATTTGCATGATTCAAAACCTCCTAGACTCGCTATTCCTGGGGGATGGATACTACAGTTCTGCTGAACGAGACCAAGCTAACCTTCTGCTTCTAGAGACTACACTGCTGTTCCTGCTTACGCCGGTTTCATCCATTTTATCAGCCTTTACCTCGTAAAATGTCTACAAACCGTCTAGAATATTTTAAGGTTGAATGCATTTGCACATGTTATATTATAGAACTCCCATTGCAAAGAAACTGTTAAAAGGTGTACGCTGGTGTGTTTGTAAGTGTCGAACGTAACTTAGGTCCTTATTCGCTATTTTTATACGCTTGAATATGTAGATAATGTAGTTCTGTATGATACAAATAAAACTTTAGATTTCAGTTCAATTCACTGATTTCTTAGATAAGTACTGATGTAATTAAAGAGCGAAATATACTCCTGGGTATTGTGTTATTCTCATTTCGAAGCAACAACCCTTAACTGATTATTTCCCAATTTAAGTAATCAGCATCGCATAATCAACAGTAGTTTCCAGTATTTTAAACGGAAGCACAAAGGAGAAACAAACCTGCAGGTAGGTAAGCGCCTAAGAAGGAATTATTTAATTAGAAGATACTCACTGCGCTAAATTAAGCTTGTTGATTTTGCTACTAAATAAATTGATTAAGATTTGTTTTGTTCCCTCGCAGATCACTAATTGCATGTATAGAAAGAAATGTTAAAAATGTACGTTTGTATAATAGCTGGATACCATGTGGTTATAAAGACTGTAATTTCTTCAATTAACGTGAAAATTCAAATCAACCGCCACCTGAAACTTTTCTACAGCTCCAACTTGTATGCGTCAGGAAGATGTCTTCGATTTTGCTTGATCAGAATACAAACGCCTTGTTTATATCTTTTGGTTTCTCTTTTTTCTCATACAGCAGCGACTTGCTATTTTCATTTATAGGCGGTCTCATTTTATTTAGTACGGCGAACAGCTGATGTGATGAGCGTTGTAGCCAAATAGTTGTCAAATATTTCAAATAATTTTGGCCTTTGTTTATTGCTTGAACCAATGCGGATGACAGACATGCGAAGAACAAAAACGATTATAGTGACCTTCAGTTTACTGGCGATGTTTAAATCAGCAATTTTATTGTTTCTTAATAATGTGCTGATTGTCAAGTAATATTGAGTTAGATATGTAGTTTGCCCAGAATATAAAATTATTATTGATTGCAAAGTATAATAGGCGTTTTCGATATTTTTGGGTTATTATAATTCCTGGTCATATAGCACTAGTCGAGTCACTAATGAATACCAATCATAACATATAATTAATATCTATGTTATCATTTAGTGCTGGAGGAAACAATTTCAATGCATTATTTATTTATTTATTTATAATTGTATACTACACTAACAAAATGATATATTTCAGTGTAGTTCAATAGACATTTTCCAATACGAATAATAAAGACAAATAAACTTATCATACAAAATGAATCAGTTACCTCCAATGTGTTTGTTCTGTTCCACTTCATTATAATTGATTGATGCAGATATCATTTGATATGCTCAATCGTTTCAGGCAACTATTTTTTAGCTGCCACGGACAGGGTACTTCATCTTGTCCAGAATTAGGTTTTCTATGAACTTTAAAAAAGAGCTCAGCATTGGGAAAGTTATCATTAGTAATATCCCTAGTGCTACCAAACTGTCGATAATTTTTTCGAGTGCACGAAGTATGCAAGAGGGGTATTTTCCAAACTATTTCCCAAACAAAAGTTAATATGGTCTTCTTTCCCCGTTAATTTTTCCAAGCCCGTTCCCTTGGTTTCCCTTATAGTACGTAGGGACAGTGGGAATTTTGTTAATCCATTCATGTGCATCTCTAGTTAGATGATGAGGTAATCTGCACTAGTGCAAATTATCGATAATTTTCACTAGTGCAAAATATCGCATAATTGGGATCTTATTGGAATCTTAGGAATTTAGAAGATTTGATTGGCTTAAAGTGTGTGAGGGAAATAGTCGGCTAAATACTATGTCAATAAAGAGGAACTAGATATATCCCTGTTTAACCCTTCAGCAGAGTCGCCAACTGAAGTTACACGTGCAGATGTGTGATGTATTTAATGTTGCTATTAAACAAATGTGGAAAAGTTTATTCATTGTTTTAGCAATAAATGCGTTCCTAGATACGTTTTGCTAATCTTTAATATCAACTGATTCAATGAAGTACTCATTCTCATTTTACACCTAGTTGCAATGTCCACTAAAACTACTCACAAATAAAATAACAGTAATAAAATACCGAGGCAGTTACGAAATTTGCTTTTTATGATCAAATGTCCGCCATAAAAGTAAATTTGTTTGCTTAGAAGCTGTTCTACTTACAATTGCGCTAAACTGTGAGGACAACACGGAACACGAAAGAACTTCCAGTTTATTAGAAATTAAATAAGACAGGTCTTTATTAATTAATTCATTGATGCAGTTTGTAAACGTAGCTGAATAAAGGTTTACAATTAATAGAGCTTGAAAGTATAAGTAATGAGATAATTAATTACTGGGATGATTCTTTTGTGTGAAAATTCAAGCACGAAAGATACGACGCTGGAAGTTCTGAAGGTTCTTCATTGATCTTGTTCGATTGTCTTCCGTTACGCGGTTCTATAAAATGAGAGCTTTCCATTGATTTTTAAATTACAGTTCTATAGTTTTTATCATCCTTTAATGCTACTGGGATTTACACTTGATTCCGTTTTTTTCATTTTTAAGCTCTTATTTGGCTCCAGAGTAATATTTTTTCTTACTGTGCCAATTTGTTGGACCAAAATATGCCCTAAGAACTAATGCATTTTCAAAAAGCGCTTGCTATTTACTTGAATGACAATAAAACAAACAAAAATATTTGACATGATCTAGATATCTAGGTAGATGTACTACTCTGGTCATATGTATGTGACAAAACGATATTAATACTATCTAAAGCAGGCATCCTTGTCAATGAACAATACATTTTCGATATGCTCACAGAAATGGTTACCCAAGTTATGTGTTACAGAAAGTTATTGTATAGATTTTGATGCACACAAAAATTAAAGGCTAGGTTCTGAACTCCGAAAGTGCGTCTATAAAGTACAAATTAATCACCTTGTCAATTCTAAAAAAAGTACACATTTGACTGTTAGAACGAGTTGCGAGTTAATATGAAAACTTGTTCAAGAATGTGTTTTCTGAAAAATAAAACCAGCTGAGAACGTAGAAAAAGAATTCTTCAAACTAAAATCAGAGGAGCTGCCACTACAATGAATCAATTTTCAGTACCCCTGGTGTTGATATACCAACAATATTTACTTCGAAAGAAGTGCCAAAAGGCTCAGGCGACCGCTGACAATTGTAAATGTGTCTGATGACGAAGTCCAGCCAGATATTATTTTGAACTAGCAACCAGTGAGACAAATGTCTCATTTAATAAAACAAAAAAGACCGTTTTTCAAATAGAACAGCGTCCCGGACGGACCAGCGTCCCGGACGGACGGAAATCACGTGATTTCTCGAAAACCGGAGGTGTCACGTGACTGAAATTCGGTTCCTGACTTGACATGACCATTCCAAACATATAACTTTAATAACTTTTTTCTCTATCTCTTACGGTTTGGCTGCTGAAACAGCGTCCCGGACGGACCAGCGTCCCAGACGGACGGAAATCACGTGATTTATCGAAAACCGGAAGTGTCACGTGACTGAAATTCGGTTCCTGACTTGACATGACCATTCCAAACATATAACTTTAATAACTTTTTTCTCTATCTCTTACGGTTTGGCTGCTGAAACAGCGTCCCGGACGGACCAGCGTCCCAGACGGACGGAAATCACGTGATTTCTCGAAAACCGGAAGTGTCACGTGACTGAAATTCGGTTCATGACCTGACATGACCATTCCAAACATATAACTTTAATAACTTTTTTCTCTATCTCTTACGGTTTGGCTGCTGAAACAGCGTCCCGGACGGACCAGCGTCCCGGACGGACGGAAATCACGTGATTTCTCGAAAACCGGAAGTGTCACGTGACTGAAATTCGGTAGCATAATCTTCTGATTTGCTAAATTAAGTAAGTATGCAGTATTAGTTATGTAGATTTTACTTGATTAACGAATTGTATTTCTTCTACGATATTTATCCACGTCTCAGCATATTTTTCTTTTTAATTTTAGTTTAGTATTCAGTACATCGCTATTGATCTTGAGCAATGTAAAAAGTTAAATGCGGCCAAAAGATGATAAACTTTGCTTAAAATAAAAACAGTGATTGCTTACCCTAAAACAACTTCAATGTAAATATTATTAAGTACTATAGTTACTTTAACATTTAAATTACAATAAAAGTTTCACTATAACAACAGAAATAACAAGATTTGCTTTGTTTTACCAAGAGAGAAAATATTTTTTAAAGTTCTGCCGTTAAGACAAAGAAAGGCAATGTTTATGTTATAACTACAAATTGATATAACACCCCAGTATCGTCTCGATTTAGTTAAATTACTCTCAGTTTTTATATAGTTTCACAAAATATGTGTAAATTCAATAACTATTAATTTGGCGTCTGATCAGTTAGTATTTAATACAAATGTTAAAGTAAATTACGGCATAATAAAATATAAAAAACACTTGGCAAGATTATTAGCTATTAATGACATTACAAATTTAGAAAAGGCTTAGGTTTTTATATTTGTAAAGTCAGGATTAGTGTCGAATAGAATTTATTTATTTGGAAGAGTTTTGCAAATGCACATTTTTGATATTATATGGAGTTCATCAAGACACACACAATTTTTGTATTGCAATCGTGAAAAAATAACCCTTCGAAATTCCCTCAGATCTTCACGCTTTAAAAATTAAATGTTGTTTATTTTCCTTTAACTGAGAAACGGAAACAGTCAAGTATAAAGGATAACCATATTTTGTTTCATGCTTTACCATTGATAAAAATGGGACTCAACAGCTACACATAAATGTTGTAAAAGAGACAAGAATGGGCGACAATAAACGCGCTGTATATAATACAACCGTATCGCTCAGATGCGAGGCAATCCTTCATGGCAGAGCGGGACCAATGAGCGGGTTGCGGGGCCTGCTGCCAAGCTTTGAAATCGCTTTCGCATGCATTGAAATTGCGCTCGTTCGAATCTCACAGCCTGCAATGTTTTCTTTTTAATTTAAACATTGATATAATTCACTTTACAGTTTCTATTTTTATCGCCTTAGCATTATAAGAAATGTTAATAAATTTTTACCCTGAATCTCCTTTCATTTATATTTTTTGTGTCAGAACTTCCCTTGCAAGTGGATACAGACTTTGTTGGAGCTTTGTAGACAAAAAATATATGCAATTGCCGTAATTGCTGTAATAAATGAAATACAGAGAGTCTTGGTAATAAAACAAGTAGTGAAATTAGTGAAATGTAGTTATACTGCATTTAAGCATCAAGAGTAAAAGTGAGATATTACTCCAAAATGAATAATGGAACTGACCAACAGCGTGTTCTTGTATTTAGCAATTCTTAAAAACTAATTCGCTAATTTCAAACCCACGTACTTTTCGTCGGAATTTTAACGCCCGCATCGTTCCCTGACGAAATACCATTAATTTATAGGAGAAAATAGCGAATGTAATAACCGACGAAATGCACGTTGGATTGAAATCAATGAATTCGTTTTTACGAATCGGTTAACGCATAAGCACGCTGTTGATTGGTCCAGTTCTGCATTTTGAATTAATTATTGTACATAAACAGCTCTCCCACTTTTATTAACTTCTTCTAAGTATTGATTTATTTTATCAAATGCAATAATGATAACTTGCTTTATTAAAAGGGCAAACTATTTTTTAAGAAGGCTTTTACCAGTTTTTAAGTAAATATCAGTTATTATAAATAAAGGAATTCGAAATAAGAATAATATAAAGTGAGAACGCATGGTATTGCCAATAGTCTTTCAATTTACACATGGAAATAGATGTAAGAGAAATTACCTTAAATATGCGAGGCTGCTGTGTAAGCGACAGTACAATTACTAACCTTCTTACAAGGTACTCTCACAACAAAAGTAAATACAGTCAGATTTTCCTACCTTGAACTTCTTTAAGTATGTCTGTCATCGAGTGTCATCCTAAAAATTGATCATCTACCCATCCATTCTAAATAATAGCAATCGTTCCTTATAATTTTTTATTCGGGGCAGCACCACTAAGACCATAGTGCATTTGATGTGACGAAATTAAGAATTTTGTCAGGTCAAAAGTTTCTATAATCAACTCTAGTGACAATCATCCTCAAACCATACATTTTAAAGAGTGGTAGGTATAGTTTATTTTGATTGTTGCCGTAACCGTTCCGAATAATATATAAACGGCAAAAATTTAAAGTTGTACACACTATTTTTATCGAACAAGGTGTTCTGGATAAGTAAAATTGATACAGGCATACAAAATCTGGTGTGATACACTCACACAACTTTCTTTTACAGTGATTAGATAATTAGCCATAATGTTTTATTTTAATTTATAAGCATTTCTCAAAAATTTTCAAAAATTACAAATTCTACAAAAACCGTACAAAATACAGCGTTAGTTCAAGAGACAAATTTTCTCTGGAATTTTAATCTGAATTCAAAAATGTAATAATATACCGGGTGTTCTATTTAAAATAGGAGTTAATACAAAAAATAGAAAGAAAACAAAAGAAGCCCATTTTAGAAGTATTCAACTGGAAAATCACTTATCTCACATCACACACATTAAAAATGTAATAGAAATGTAAAGTTTGAAAAAATCGTTACAGCCGTTTTTGAAAAAATCGAAAAAAAACTGAAAAATTACAAGAGTAAGCACCTACTTCGCGTTATGCGATTTTCTTCAAAAGCTTGGTGTCGCATTTACATAGTACACAAAACGTATATATGAAATTTCAACGCCATACATCTTTTCATTTTTGAGATATTCTGTTCACAGGCACACACACACACACACACATACACACACACACAGACCAATGAAAAATAATATGTTTTTTGGGTTCAGGGGACTATAAAACGTGAAGATCTGTTGAAAACTCAATTTAGAATTTTTGGGGTGAATCCAATACTTCTTTTATTGTAAAAGGAAGTAAAAATAAGAAGTATATTGCCGTAAACTTCGCTATTCCTCTAAGTATACTTTTAACAATTCTAAGAGTCGTCAAAAAACTGAGAGAAGCTGAAGGTGGTGTAACCAATAATCTCAAACGTTATAAAGCCACTACTTACAACGGCATCGATAAAGTTGTTCTTGAGTGGGTCAAAATGACTCGCGATGGAAATGAGTAAATTTTTGTGGCACTGAAAAATCTCTTTCTTTTGCCAAACTTGCCAAACGTTAATAATAATAATAATAATAATAGTTTATTTCCAACAGGGGCAACCCCAATTACAGGAAATACATGTAATACTTACAAAAAACCTAAAATAATATATATATTGGCTGACAAAGGAATGTTGAAAATTAAACAAATCTGTGGTAAGAAATCACTACTCAAACAGTCATAGTATGCGAATATTAATTTAAAAAAAATAAGTAAATAAAAAAAATAGATTTAGATTAATAAAACAAGACACGCAGATGTGTACATGAAACCGCAAGGACAATTGTAATAAGTGCCAAAGTAGTGACCATCAACTATGTAATACAGAAAGCATGTCGCAAGGGCAAACAAAGATTAAGATGGGGATGTGTAATGCACAAAACCTGCCCATACAGCAAATTATCCCTCCATCGAGATGGCAGTACGAAAGTTATTAAATGACATAAAGAAAATGTCAATATCTCGATTCAAGTTGTTATAAGCATTCGACATTGCTACAATAGGCGATACAAGTTGACCATTAGTTGAAGGCACTGCATAGGTAAAAGTAAGTCGGGATCTAGTTCTAGTGTCAGGTAATTTGAATTGTAATTGAGATAACAGATGAGGTGAATCAATACGATACTTTATTAAATTAAATAAAAAAATTAGCAAGTGCGTATTTCTACGCTTAGCAAGATCAGTGTAGTTAAAATGAATGAGTAAAGAAGGATAATCAGAGCTGACGTCATTTACACCAGATCTGAAAAGACAATATTTTAAGAACTTTTTTTGAATTTTTTCAATTCTGATTATGTAATGAGTATAATAAGGATTCCAGATAATATCAGCATATTCTAATTTTGAACGAACCAAAGTATTTTAAAGGATAATAATTAAGGTATCGAGACGACGAAATAGACGTGTGTTACGCATCAAGAAACCTAGCTGTCTTGATGCTGAATTTAGCATCATCTCGATATGATGAGAAAATTTGAGTAAGGGATCAAAAGTTACACCTAAGTCGGTGACGGTGGTAACACGTTGCAAATTGGTATAATTCATTTTATAATCGAACGTAAAGCTGTTAAATTTACGGGTGAAGGTCATACATTGACATTTATTTATATTAAAATTGAGATCATTACACTCTGACCACTCCCATAATCGGTCAATATCATTTTGTAATTGTAGACAATTAAGAGGAATCCCTATTTCATAAAATAATTTGAAATCATCGGCATACAGCAATACCTTGGAATTTAAAACAAATTCACTTATATCGTTTATAAATAACAAAAAAAGCAATAGACCCAAGATGCTGCCCTGTGGTACACCAGAAAGAGCAGTAAACTCATAAGACAAATGTCCATTTAAATATACTTGTTGTTTTCTATTGGCCAAGTAAGAACTGACTAAATAGATTAAATTTTGAGAGAAACCGAAATTATGTAATTTATGTAGTAGAATAAAATGATTGACAGAATCAAAAGCCTTAGCAAAATCGGTGTAAATGACGTCAACTTGTGACTTTTTGTCCAAAGCGTTAGATACATATTGGGTAAAAATAGCTAAATTAGTGATTGTCGAACGTTTATTAATAAATCCGTGTTGATCAATTGATAGGGAAGTAACTTGTTGTCGAATGCTATTATTCAAAAGAGATTCAAAAACTTTGCCGAACACGCTTAAAAAGGATATGGGCCTATAATTAGAAATAACAGATTTGGAACCTTTTTTAAAAACAGGAATAACCCTCGAGTACTTCCATCTCGCTGGAAAAACGTAAGCATCAAGGCAAGCATTAAAAATTACACATAAAGGCGATACCAAATAGGCAGCACAACCCTTAAGGATGTATATAGGAATATTGTCTGGTCCTGAAGAGCGTGTGTTTTTGAGGTTTTTTATAACTGCAAGCAAATCATTAGTAGAAAAATTAGCTATATTAATAGTTGATGGTGTATATGTGTTCTCTGTCATATTATGATTTAAACTGGTATCTTGCCTATAGCAACTGCTAAAAAAATCCGCAAAGGCATTCGCAATTTCCAAGCCACCCTCAACCAAAATACCATCTTGATCAACCATTGCGTTGGGCAGATTAGAACAATTGTTTATGCCATTGACAAATCTCCAAAAAGACTTAGGATCCTCCTTCATTTTAGGAACATTGACATAAAAATTACAAAGTAGCGCAGGATGATGAAAATCTGCCGGAACTTATCCAAACCGTTCAGGTGTAACATTTACAATAGAACGTGATAAAATTAAATCTAATATACTACCATTACTATTAGTAATACAATTAAACTGTTGCAGATCTAAGAAATTAATAAAATTAACTAAGTCCTTTGTCTTAAAAAGCAGCTGCACACTCTCGGTATTAAAATAGTGTTTATAGTAGTCCCAGCAATTGAAATCGCCGAGAATAATAAAATTACCTTCATGGACAAAAGATAAACTTCCTAAGAATTCAAACAAAACCTCATAATCAGCTCTGGTAGCATCCGTAATATATAAAACAACAAAATAATAAGAACAATTAAAATTGAAATCAATTTTGAAACAGAGTAAATCGCAGACGGTTTCCAAGTTGCAGACCAGATCCACCTGGTGAACGCGATAGCTGACCCGTACAGCTGCGAGCCCACCACCGCCTCTCTGTTTACCTGTAGCAGCTGTGTTTCGATTTTGTCGAAACACCACATAATTGTTGCCGAAAAGTTCACTATCAGATACACCATCTTGCAACCACGATTCGGTAATTATGATGATGTCATAATCACAGTTTTGAACATTTAAGTAAAAATCGTTAATTTTGGAGTTCAAACTTCGCACATTCTGATAAAAAAGTGAAATGTTTTTATTTAACACAGGGGATTTAGATGCTGTGCTGGAATGATCTTAGTTCTTAGGCAAATCTTCATGCGAACGTATTTTCAAAACAGGGGAACCGTCGCTTTGTTTTAGATATATGGTACCATTTTTTGACCATAGATATTTATATTGTAGGTCAGCTTTAGTTTGTTTCGCTTTCCAAAACAAGGCCTTGTTGTAAGGAGAAAGATGCTCATTGATAAAAACTCGACCTGTCCCACTGTTGGTAATTATATCATTGTTAGTGAGTTTAACAAGCTTTCCATTGACAATAAAAACATCTCGGATTTTACGGCTATTCAACTGGACAATTATCGATTTGGGTTTGGAGCTATTGCGGTTCGGGATACGATGTATCGCTTCGATACAATTTATATTAAACGGATCTATGTTTAATTTAGAGGCAACCTTGGTTAGGATCGATGTCAGATTTTCGTCTGGAAATGTTAATGTACATGACTGAGAAGAGTGGCGAAATAAATTTTTACCCACAGGAAACGTTGACTTTTTCGGACGATAAGTACAGCAAAAAAAGAGTTACCGTCATGGTGGGCTTCAACATGTGTGTTACCGAAAAACTGAAACTGGTCATCGGTTAATCAAGAAATCTCCGTTGCTTTGCTAGTTAGAAATAACTTCATATTTGATGGAAGAAAAACACCACCAATAGATTTAACACTTAATCATTTTTTCAATGAATGAACAGTTATCCACAGGCAATAAGCTTTAATGTTCTTTGGCGTAGCTTTCTTATTGCTTAGTATCATCTAATCATCAGAATTTACTCTATGGGGCACTATTGTAAATTTATCTAGAGCGTTATTCTCCTTAGCATAGAATTTCGGCTTAGACCGCGTAGTATTTGTATATGAACACCCAGCATTTTCTGGCTTAATGTGCCTTGCACCTTGTGAAGTCGAGCAAAAACCCGCGCGATGGCCATGCTCTTTGGTGGCTCGTGTTGTTTGAGCGTGTTTTACAAAAAATAGCTTCCAAAACCAATTAGATCAAATAAGATGATGGTTCATTCTCGGAATTATTGAGGTCCGCGTTTGATATTTATTGTCAAAAAGTCTACGATAATCTAGTGTGCCTTAAATAATACTTGTCTATTGACAGTGATGTAGAACAAGGAAGTATCCTACGAATGACGACATTTTGGACAACAAAAAAACGAAAAATTAAAGATAGAGAGAATTCGCTATTTGATAATGACGAAACGACGTCGTTTCAATTCCACCATCAAACAACGAAGCCTGGTAATTTCTAAATAAGTGCAGCGACCATTTGTGTTCGAAAGCATATATTACCTATAAAGTGTATCTTGCGTTGGCATAGTAAAAGAACTTTGTTGACAATGTACTTTTTGGCCACAAAACATATAAAATTACCGTCAAACTTGTTCAAATGAGTACTGGTATATGAAGGTACAATCAACTGGTTTAGTTCGATCTGTTGTAGTTAACAGGGCAGCAAGGAATAAAAGGCAACATAAACCTTAAAATAAACAAAATCAGCCAGTATGAAACAACTTATAGGACCGGATTCCACCTGCAGTGTAGCCTATAGCACTGTCACGAAGCAAACTATAAGTTGAATGCCAGAAAACTATCGTAAACTGTTTCTGCAAGTACGCCTATGAATTGGTCCGCGGTAGGGGAACGATGCATGAAACGCAAGGCAATCATAGATTTGCTTTACGTTTTATAAGCATGCGATTGCAGCTGAGTTATTTTATGCCTTATCGTTACTTAATCGCCTTCAACCGGAGCGATAATAAAAACGAACCACTGTGGTATAGAATTTTTTGCACAAGTAAGGTAATACATTCACGGTCAAGCTCGTGCCCCAGGCCGGAGTTCCTTCCGTTCCGACGAACATCTGCGGCATGATACTACTACTACTAAGATAAACCCACGCGGCGATCGAATTTCGTACTACGTTGCGCATGACGTCACTCCGTGACAAAAATCCTGCTTGACGGTATGGAAATGCATTGCTTTAAAGCGGTTTTTATTAATGTTTACTATTTAGTAGTATATTTTATTATAATATTGATATATTACATTTTATTCAATATTATAATAGTATAAGAGATATTTCTTTTATGATTTAATGTAGGATTTATGGCCCATAATAGAATAAGCCCTTAAATAAAGTAGGTAGGTGCTAGATATAATAAATTATCTTCAAAGTTTAGCATTGTATAAAGGGTTTTCTTTTGTAAAAAAACGAACAATAAACGATTTTGAATACTAGAGTATTTAAATTTAAAAGTAAAGGAAGATACCAACATATGAAGAGTGAAAGTTTAAGGCTTATCCATTATCAAAAATTATTACTTTAATCCCTAGCGCAAAACAAACGGACTTATGTTTTTTAAAATTTAAATAAATATTGTTAATTTTAAAAGAATACTTCTGTAGAAAAATATGAGTGATATATACGAGCATATTTATACTGGGTGTCTACTCTCAAAGTCAAACATAGGCAATCAACATTGAGCATTTGATTTTTAGGTATTTTTCCATTATTTCTATACTATATCAGTAAATATTATTATTACTAGTATCATTTGATGTGCAACAATTTTATCTTTCTATTGATACCACTATCTTTCCTGTAAGTTGAATTGGCGACTAGGAGTCAGCAAAATCGTTCAATGCAATGTTAGATTCGTATGTTCAAGTTTGAAAACGGACAACCGGTATATATTATTAACTATTTTTTATTACAAGCTGTTTTTTGGATTTTTATGGGTAGGTGTTAAAAATTTGTAGTGATAAACAATTTTGTTTGATTTATTAAGTACATAGTATTTACATGTTATTTACAAAACTTACACATTTACACAAGAAAACCAAGTTTTATTAAGACTTATTTTACAATTTTTGTAATTTTTCTCTTCCTCACTTTGGATTTTTCTTTAATATCTCTATTCAATATTCTAATTTTAAAATACATTTTGCATCGAAAGAAAAGATGCTTGGCCTCTGTACTTAAATTGATAGATTCCGCTAATTCCATTAGGACTTTTAAATAATTTTTGGTCAATTTTAATGACTCCTAATTAAAATTGTTAAAAATGAAGAGAAGCTACTGCATCACTTTTCAACTTCCATTTATTTTGCGGTAACTACAACAGTTTCTCTATGGAACAGTAATCACTTTCTACAAAATGATTTGAACATATTCTTGATGTTTTCACATTAAATTTGTGTTGCTGGTAACACTTTAGAATCCATTGTTCGCAAACATGTTTGTCCCTTGGAAAACTAAAGAAACGGCAATCCGAAACTTTCTTGCTCTTTTTGTTGTTGTTGCTTAAATAACCCATCACTGCACAGTACACTATGGTAACAAATGTTTAATGCAATGTTTTAATTATAATTTATTAAATTTAACGCACATATATCTGCAAACAAAACGAATAACCCATTAAACACCTAACCGAAACCTTTAACCGCCGTATTAAACTGCCTACTGCTGTGGAAATTTGTCACGGATTGACGTCAGGCGTGCGAGAGAGATGGGCTTATCCCATGCGCGTGGGTTTATCTTAGTAGTAGTAGTATCATGCATCTGCGGGAACCTCTTGTGCCCCAGGTCAAAAATTCAAAGTTTCCATCAGCCCGACGAACATATCCGAATGTCTTTCGTACCCCAAGTCAGAATTACAAAATTTTCGTTGTGCCGACGAATATCTTCAAGGGATGTTTTTGACCCAGGTCTAAAGTAAAACCTCCCAGTCTATTAGATGTACAGCTGAAACCTTCTACATTTCACTACTTTAAGCTGCAGACTGGTTGCATTTTTAAGTTGGTATTGTTAATAGCTTGAGAAAAATATTTCTTTTATGGATAGTTGCGACAAAGCTTCTAGTTCCTGCGTGATTATACCTTTCATTGTAGTAGGAAAAGTTTACCTACATATATATGTATAACTAAAGGTGAATAGACCCTTATTAGTATACATTGGGTGCTATTCATGTGTTCCTTTTAGGTATACCAGTTCCAGCTTTCCTCCATTTCAGGTAGGCTCTCGAGTATTGTCAATACAAATATACAAAACGAAAATATTGGATGTTGACCACAATAATATATTTCATAGAGCTTGTAACCGTGACGTCACCTTAAGACCGTTTACCTTCATATGTTAATAAATTGCACTGAGTTCACTGCAGGGTGCCCTGTTTTCTTTTTATGAATTCAATATGCGTAATTGTTTGTGCATATTGTTTGCCTGTGTTTGTTCCAATGCAATCAGGTGTCCTTTTAAGTGAGCTAAACTTTAAGAAATGGAAGTCTAAGGTAAGTCCGTCTCCTGTCAAGTTCAACTAACTCTTTTGTTAAGGTCGTTCCCTTCTGGATTAGGAAACGTCAACCACTTATGTCGGCGAGGAACAAATGCAGTGGCGCCCGTATAATAATAATTACATACTTGCAACGTATTAAACACATATTGTAAGTTCTGTGAAAGATGATACTCCAATGCAGTGTCTATGTTATTGTAAAGAATATATAACTGTTCGACAAGAACATTTTGGGGAAACAATACCTGTAATCAAATTGAAAATACTAATTGAGACCTCTACAGGTATACATAGTTGTGGCGTTCTTTGTGATGTTTTCAAACTCTGGACAGCACAGTAGGTCTTCTAGACCAATGGTCGCCAAAGTGGAGTACCCATACCCCAGGGGTAGGCGAATCCGTTCTTGGAGGTACGCCAGATGACAGAAAAAAGTTTAACAAATATTAACTTGCATTATCAAATTACACGCTCATGAACACCAAATACACGAGATATTTATAGCTGCGACTCCTAACTCTTAAAGCTGACACTGACGATATTTTTATTTATACAAAACGCGTTAAACAACTGGTAACGTACATTAAGAATGGATAGCTGGTTCTACTCATCAAAATAAGACAAAAAATTCCTATGAACACAGGTACAGAAAGAGAAGTGAAGAGTGAAGAGAACTGAATATCTAGGACAAAAAGACACCCGTATAAAAAACCTCGAACATAAAACCACGGCAAGGAAAATTCCGGACTAAAAACAGCCTAAACTAAAAAACTACCACGGCAACCCCTCCCACCCGCCAGATAACAACCCGCAAGCTAAATACCCCAAAATATAATTAAAAATTACGTGGGGTCCATTGACTATTAATTATCCTTATCACTACTAAGTTAATAAGATTTTTATCAGCACTTGCAATATTACGGATTTTTGAGATATTTTTTACTTTGAAATTTCTGCTCTACTAAACCTTATCGAATCGCAATATCCAATTGCTTGCCGTACTTGGTAGCCACAGAGGGCCAAAATTCATTTAAGTATTCGAGTAAGCAAAAATAAATAACAGTAACAAATATTGTTCTCTTATAATTACATAAAATGATACTTCTCAACTTAGGAATAGATTGTACAATTCATCAATACGTGATACAAACAAATCTTTCCTCGGGCCTGGGGGATAGGCAACCAGTCCGACAGAAATGTTGAGTTGAACGATGTGTCGCCTGAAACTATAAATCGGCTTTAGGTCAACGCCGCGTAGCGGCAAAGGCTGGAACTGGAGTATTTATCTGTAACAGAACGATTTCTGAGTTTTTCGTTATTTTAATGGTGGTTTTAGCATTTAATACGACCCCAGCGAGAAGTTCAGCCCGTTAAGCGGGTTCGCGTTAGTGACTTTATAAGAAATTGGTTTAGTTGGATGAGTTAACTCTCGAAGCAGGCCACATTTATTCAACGGCGGCCTAGATTTAATTACTGGCGGTATTACCTGCGTACATACATCACACAAGTAGAGACACTCATTGCAAATGTTGAAACCTGTCTAGAGTGCCTGGGACAGTAACTCGGGGGGTATTTCTAAGCTTGACTATCAAATGGCAGCACAAAATTCTACCAATCAGAGCCAGTTGCTAGCTCTGCTACCAATCATATGCGACCAAGGCCGACTATATTAAATGTGTTTTACATTTAATATAGTTGGTCTTGATGTGACAAAGTAGTGGCGCTATCCGTTGGTAATATCGGAAAGTACCCCCCCAGGAGCTGGTCAAGGTTATTCAAATCGGTATTTTAACATCAAGGGAACCGACGCTGAGTGTCTCTAATTGTTTGATTTATGTACGCTGGTATTACATTTGGAAACAAATAATGTAATTAGATTTCGGTTCGTAAGACGGCCACGTGGAAAAAGGTGCACCTCGCTGGCACCGAATGCCGTGCCACAGAGGGTATGCAGGGAGAAAACTTACAAAAAATGGCCGTCCAGCGAGTTTGGGGTAGAGAATCAACAGGTAGGTGTATATTGTCAAACGAATCTTGAAAAATAAGTTTAAAACTCGGACTAGCTGCGAGAACTGCGGCGGTCTTCGAGCGCGGCTTTGCTCTCCAGGTACTGGAGGCCTTAGCGGCCCCTCGGCTGGCATTCCGGGGTGAAGTTCAGTCTCCGAGAGCGTGACATATTGCTTATATACTTTCAGCTATTTCCTTGAGAAGAATTGTATTGCTGTGATAAAGGATGCATGGAAATTTTGCCTCGCCTTGAAAGTTAAAGCAGTACACATTAAATCGAACGTTTTAATAGCGTCTATATAAAAACCAATCACCTCACTTACTGTCGGCACGTTTGATGTTGGTGTAACACAAATCCAGGGCGCATGGAGTCGCGTTGGGTGCGGCGCGCTTCATTTATATTTGAAAATTTTCGCCGAAGTATTCTGTAACTGAATTGACGCGGAAATAGTTATCCATGATAAGTATCTAAAACAACAGTGCAAGTGCTTTAAATTAAATATGTACATAACAGGAGATTCTTTAAATAACTACGTAATTAAAATCAAATCGAAAGAATTCTAATTTCATTAATCCCCATAGATATACGAAAAGCTTACCTTTGTAAACTTTTACGAACCGAATATAGCTATTATCTAAGTGTATGTTATTTTGACGAATACATCGACATCGTAAATTATATTATTAAATACATCACAAGTCACATGGCAACACAAAGAACCAGAAAATATCACAGAAGAAAATGAGATAAGTCAGTTTAAGTGCCCAAAAGGCGTTTGCACAGAGTGCGCATTCTACTGGGAGTGCAATAGGAGTGGTGGAATCTGGTGACACATTTTAAAACGAGTGGCACGCCTGCTTTGCACACAGACTGTGGTTTTACATTCCTTGGAATTTTATCATCGATGCGGGCTTCGAAAACCCATTGATTGTGTTTTTAATTAATTTGCGCCAGGATAACGTTACACGCTGACTATGATTCATTACTAATGCAAGAACTCGAAAATAATGTGATAAGTATATCCAAAGTAAGACATCTATTTGATATAAAATATACTGGGTGTCCATTCTCAAAGGCGGATAAAGCAATTTAACATTGTATTGAATGCTTTTGCCGATTGCTGTTCCCCCATTTATCTTATAGCAAAGCCAATGGTGCCAATATAAAGATAAAAAATTATTGCGCAGTGATTCTAGTAATTATAGTATTTTCTGACGTATTATAGAAATAACTAGCAGTCCAGTGAGACAAATGTCTTATTTAAGAAAAACAAAAAAGACCGTTTTTCAAATAGAACGCGTATTAAATAAAAACTGTACCCAGACCTGGAAGGTGTCAAAGTGGTTGCCTAACCGATCGAGGTTTGAAGGCGCAGAGGGCATCAAAACATTCTGGAAGCTGTCAAAGTGGTTGCCTAACCGATCGACCTTTTAAGGCGCAGAGGGTCGCAGCTCCGTTTGGCTGCTGAAACAGTTTTTATTTAATACGCGTTCTATTTAAAAACCGGAAGTGTCACGTGACTGAAATTCGGTTCCTGACCTGACATGACCATTCCAAACATATAACTTCAATAACTTTTTTCTCTATCTCTTACGGTTTGGCTGCTGAAACAGCGTGCCGGACAGACAAAACGGCGTCCCAGACAGACAAAACTGCGTCCCAGACAGACACGTCTATTAGATAAAGGATGCACAATGTGTACTGCCCATGTTCTACTTTGAGTGTACACCCGGTATATCAAAACGCTGAAGCGACACGCCGAAAAATTTTTAGCTAACGAAGAAAACCGTACTGTCATCTCTTGTTGTAAAATATGTATCCTATTTTTGGGGTTTAAGTTTGAAAGTTAAGTAAGGAAGAAATAATGCTTTTAGTTACAGAAATCTTATTAGTAATACACAAAATATGGTGGGAGTTTTTTGTCCGGGGGTTTTTAGTCCGAGGGCTTTGAGTCCTGGGGTTCATTGTTCTGGTAATTTTTAATCGGAGGCTTTTTGTACAAGAGGCTGTGGTGCGACAACGAAGGAAACGCATTACTATAAGCAGATTACGTTCCTAAAGTAGCAAATTTCAATCTTAGGATTGCAAGTTTATCTTTGCGTTAAAATATATAAACGTTTTGAATATTTAAATTTTTTTTTGAGTTTTCTAATTCAAATATAAAATCGGGCGCGTATGCAAAATTATACCATGCTTCATGTGTACTATTTTAATTAAATTAAATCTATACCTTCTTATCAACCTGTTTAAGGCTGTAGCTCCGTTAAAACGCATTTTCTGATCTTTGTTCCTAGAAACTTTTTGCCTTATTTGGATGAGCACTATCACCCCTTCAAATTCGTTACCTTTTTCTTAACATCCAGTATATTAGGGGTACGCGCTCTCGATTTTCACTGCCTTAGGGGTAATCTATCAAAAAAGTTTGGAGACCACTGTTTTAGACTGCACTAGAGCTTCTCCCGTTATGGACTCTTCTATTTCTATAATCGTACTTATATATTACGATGGTATTAAGCCTTACAAACTCAACTCTGATAACATTGCCAAATTAATGGACATTTCACTAAAGCTCAGGGTGAGGTATTTTATATAACTGCAAGGCTAAACTTTGAATTTAATAGATTGAATGCATTGGTAAGGAAATGCCAATTAATAGCGGTATAATTAATTAAAGAACAGTTTAAGCAAAGCTCAATTCTCACAAGGATCTAAGTTGAATGTAAAATAAAATTTAAAATATGAGGTTTGTGCAAAGTAATAGCCGAACTATTAATTACAAAGTGGCTTCCAAAGGCAATAAATTGAAGCGAAAAATTCAAAGAAAGTTAAACAGTGAAATATTTGTCAGGGTTTTAAAAAAAGGTAGGAAAACCTAGATAAGCTAATGAACGTTGCAACGAGCAGCTAAGAAGGCTGAAATTAAGGCATTTGATGACAAATTGTAAGAATCAACAAGCCAGGGTTAATAAAAATTCAAGAATAGGACAGAGCAGATAAACTTAAAATTTCTATGGAAAAGAAGACATATGAAATCAAGCGACGCTTTGGTGAAGGAAGTACTTTCATAAATTTAATCAGTGTAGTGACTTATGTGAACAGTTTAAAACAAATTAACAAACGTGCAGTGACGCAAAGACTTGATTAATTAGTTATAAATGTGGACCACAATATTTGAATAAGAATTTGTAGATAAGTTGTAGATTTTAGGCAAAGTTATATTTATAAGTAAGCCTTTTGAACTTGATTCACATCCGTTTTTATTTTAAGATTAAAACTAGCAATTGTTTATAGCGGATATTAGGAAAACAAATGAATAAAAATCAGAATTGACATGTTGTAAAATGTACTCCTAAATAAAGTTAATTTTTATATCATGAACAAACTTCTTTTACAATAAAAATCATACCGGCCAATTCAGTGCAATTTCATGGTCGTGTGGTGCTATTTTCATCGAAATCCAACCTCAAGTTGTAAAGTTCTCCGAAGCACAAGCACCATAACCTAACATCGGAGGCAGCATATTTGGATCTCTGCGTGGACGTCTGCAAGCCGAGACCGCCCAGAGGGGAAGATTGCAGAGCAACAAGCAGCTACGTGAGGACGTGCCCGAGGAATTGCAGCAGCAGCAAGTCTACAGCAGTTCGAGTACGAGATCAGCGTCGCCTCATAGCCCTGAGATAATTTCGGCAACAACACAGGTACTGTCCATCCCTAAAATTAAGCTAAGTGAGCACCGCGAAGTTTTTGAATGGGCACCACGAGTCTTACCCAAGGCAATACAAGCCATCTTCATTTCCGTAAAGTGAATCCAGGCCGCAAATTAGCCCAACTCCATGATTTGGGGCTATGTGACAGTTAGATCCGGAAAAGACGCCAGTTGAAACAATTGGTGCATGGATCTGGGCCCCCTTTTAACAAATGCTAGTAAAACAAATGATGTAACTGCCGCGAAACAGCTTAATTCAAATATTTACCGGTGGAACTGTGATAAATTTTCACTTTATTTTAAATTCACGATCGCAGTTGTCAGCGGAACCATTTTGATTTAACGAATGACCTACTTTCGAATATTTGCTTGTGTGCAGTAGTACGATGGCGGAGTACAGATCCGTATTCAGTTAAATTAAGAATTATACATTCAGCCCAATTGAACCTAACCGAGAGAAAGGGTCACTGCTTACCGAAATTTTTGAGCTAGCCATAATAATTGTTAATACTTGTAGATAAATAAAATATCAACAGGGCATATAACCATTTATATCAACGAGTTATTAAGTTACAACTCCTTTTAATCGTCTTAGGAATAAAATATGTTTGCTAGGTGGTTCTTAATTATTTATTTAATTAATCATATTAAATTAAAAGCGGTCATTAACCATAGCAATATGTAAAAAGTTTGTTAATTTATATAGTGTTTCTATGTTACTCTGTCAATAACTTTTCTCTTTATGGAATTTTCTACTTCTTGGATTTTTCGCATTTCCAAATATCTGTTTGATTGCTGTACATATCTCTAATAAATATAATGTAGGCTAGTATTACCCCGAACTTTAAATTATTAGTTTCTGCTGAAGGAAATTTCATGTAGATAGTGATTGTTATTGCATGAAGACGAATACCAGTTCTTATATGTTATTCCACTTTATAATATTATTGCTTCTATCTATTTTCAAAATACCGTAGAAGGTGCTTCTGTTAATTTGGCATTAGGAGAAAGAGGAGAGAAATAACAAGGCACAAATAAATCGGGGCTAATATACCATAATTTTAGAATTGAATTGTAATTTAAATAAATACTGAAAATATTGCGCCTTGCTGGATATCCCGTAAAGTATACCGGGTGCTGACTTGCTCGACGCACCATAGGAATTTGCATAGTAAATTCTTTATGTTCAATTATTTGCTCCCCTAATTATTTTAGGGCTAAAGTGTAAATACGTTTTTTGTAGAGAAAAAAATACTGCATCCATTTATGCTGCAGCTATCAATTTTTCATTTTCCGGAACCGAAGGAATGCAAAAAATCAAACTAGCATTTTTACAAAAATCAGTGATGCCATGGAATTATTGAAACAACCAACACCATCGCAAGTGCGTGCGGGGCGATCATCCAGTTACTGCCGTCAAAAGATTGAACGTAATGTCGTTTTACTCGTTTTGGTGTTAGTTCTGAACCTCATTATTGCACCTACAATTATTTAATAACCTGCCTGTAGTCTTAAACTTAAAATGAATCAGTCTATTAATGGTTGAACTGTTTGGAATTTGCCGATACGGATATTTTACAATAAACAAGGAGCTTACTTGACGAACGTTCACCATAAAACCATTTTTGTTATAGACAAGGTCTAGGTACCTTAGAGACATTAAGCAGAACATAATTAATAATGAATTATTATAAACGTCCAACATCAATAACAAACAAACAAACAACACATATTGTCGCCTCGCACGCACTTGCGTTGGCATTGGCTGTTTCAATAATTCCATGGCCCACTGATTTTTGTAAAAATGCTAGTTTTATTTTTTGCATTCCTTCGGTTCCGAAAAATGAAAAATTGTTAGCAATAGTATGAATGGATGCAGTATTTTTTTCTTTACAAAAAATATATTAACAATTTAGCTCTAAAATAATTAGGTGAGCAAATAATTGAATATAAAGAATTTACTATGCAAATCCCTATGGTGCGTCGCGCAAGTCAGCACCCGGTATATGGTTGGAAGGCTAACATAGCTTATGCAGAGGAAATTAAAAGAAATTATGAAGTTACGTGCTACAGATTTTATTGGCAGCTTATCATTACTAGAATACTGGTTTGCAAAACCGGAAAGTTGTCTTGAGTCATTTACTGAAAGCCAAATGTTGCGGAAAACCTCTGCAATTATTTATTAAATTGGGAATCAACTGCATTATTTGTTGTTTATAACATTACGATTAATTATTATAACCTTTCAAACAGACAAAAGAATCAAAACGGCTCAATTTGAAGGCAAGAGTCATACTAAAAATTTACTTGTTCGCAAAGCTATCACACTTGTGCGAAAGAAGGAAAATATAATTTTCCAAAAATTAAATGTTAGATACTTAGGAACTTCTTTTAGTGTGATTTGAAATTATCTGTAAGGCGACAAAGTATAATGAAAAATAATATTTCTAGGTTTTAAAGAAATTTAAAAGCCTTGAGACACACCTTCATCACTTTTGCCCGTCTGTTGCTGTAGGGCACTTCAATAAGCAATCTTCTCCTAATAATCGACATGCCACATGCTGTGTCTCTAAATTGAAACAACCTGTATATCGGGAAATAGTTAGGTTTCTTGATCACTTCGAAACACTTCGATATCCTTATGTGGTGTTAAACCAGTTATCTCAAAACCTACACGCTCCAGTTTTCAAAATTAATTTTCTTGAATATTCTGCTGTACTTAGATGGCCAATAACTTGGAAATCTAACTGTAAGAAAAACTAACTTACAAAAAGAATATGAATGTTAAGCAACAATAATTAAACCGTTACGCAACATATTATATTTAAGCTATCAGATTTAGTGGCATTCTTAAACTTTGAGGAGAATTTGCTGTACATCTATGATTTTAAATTTAAATTCAATATTTCAACATGTAGTCTACAACTGCACTTACTAAAACTTAAAAACAATTTATAACTTTCTGGATACTGATACTACAGTAATTGTTTTTCTGAATAAGAATGGTTATATTTGTAGAAACAAGTCGTTCTTAGACGATACTGTTTATTTTCATCAGGGCGTATCTAGTGGTTGTTAATATGCTATATACAGATTTAACAATTATTATGTAATTTAAATTGTTCAATTCAATGCTTCTTCACCTAAGAGCTCGGCACAAAAAAGAAACTGTTACGGTTTTGACGTTGTCTCTATTTTTGCCTTATTTATAGCCTCGGCGATTAAATTTATCTTAATTTTCTCCTAAAAGCTACCTATTGGTTAGGTAAGACTACAGGATATATAGGTGTTTTTTGACAACGAGGTGGCGTTGAAAATTGCAGGGGTACATATCAGTTGGACTCTTACATTTGTCCTCCTCGTGTGGTATTTTCTAGACTTTTCAAGCCCCTTCTATGGGGCCGTGATTGTTGGCACGGCTGTTTAGTAACTTTTTGACCGATCGGTTTTGTTTTGGTTACTAAGTGAACCGCGACTAGCTAGAAACGATTAATTTAAATCGTCAATGACTTTGCGTCTAATCCATTATAAGAATTTGTGGTTTAGTGAATAATTCTTGTCCGTTATTTTTCCCATTCATGATGGCCGATTAGTATGATAGAATTTGGCAAGATACACCAACGTTTGGATCTACTGGAAATAGCAGGTTGTAGGCCATTTGTCCTTATAATTTTCATTCCATTTTTAGATGTGTTTGGATAAGTCTGCTCCTTCTGATTATGCTGCGTACTACGGGGAAGAGAAAGTTGAGCCAATTTACACCAGAAGTGCGTTATCTAAATGCGCTCAGCTTCTACGCGCTAATGGGGTTCTATTGTTTCAGGCATTCTCCTTTTGGATTATGTATTTGGGTTTTTGTATTTTATTTATATTTATTGATATTTAGATTGATGTATTTGGCTTCCTATTTGCTAAATTTGGTTTTTTAGGTTTGGTTCAATGGATTTTCTATATTTGAGTTTGTAAATTGGATAAACTGAAGTTTATTTGGCTTCCTATTTGCTAAATTTGGTTTTTTAGGTTTGGTTCAATGGATTTTCTATATTTGAGTTTGTAAATTAGATAAACTGAAGTGTCAAGTTGCGGTTTGGCTCTCCCAATTCGGTTTTCGTATGACGATGGATTCACCAGGTAAGCCTCAACCTTGCTTTACTGTAAATAAGTTGTTTGTGGCAATTGAAATGTATTCATTTACACCTCGACAACTATGATAGATGAGGTTGTGAATTAGTAAGTAAGACAAATGCATTAAAGTGAATAAATTTATGGGCCTATGAATGCCGGTTTTTACCAGTTATTTGAGGTATTGTTGATTCATATGTGTTCCGTCAACGTATGTCAAACCTTTTGCTGTTTAAGTTTATGACGTGACAGCCACCTTACTGAGAACAAATATATATATATATTTGAACAATAATCTGGTGGTCCAGTTTTTTGTTTGTGTGTGACAGAAGAAAATTTGTCAATTTGGGTGTTGTGTTCACGAATTTGTCACAGGAAGAAAAGAAGTTTTTTGAAGAGCCTAGCTGCCGAGTTGATACCAAAAACACCAGGTAAGGTTGGCTTGTTAACTTATTCGACAGATTTAGCAAAAGGTCCTTCGAAATTGTATAGTAATTTTGAAATTAGATTGATTCATTTTTGGTCCTCGAGCCGGGATAGAACGGTCCGTTGGATTAACAAACTAGTTACAGTTCACTGAAAAAATAACGTTTGCATAGAGTTGTTTTACGGTGTTTTGGTATATTTAAATATTTATTTTGCATTTAGTGACAAAGGTCGTTGCAACCTTATATTACCTGCGTTTGTTATTATTTTTGCCTGCTCATTATTTTTGTGTATTTGTTGCTGCTTTGTATTCTTTGAATTTTATTGAACAGTACAACTTGTACTTTGTGTTGACAAATTTTTGATTAGATACAGCTAGAGTTTAATTGTCTATAATTATGGCTCCAAAGAAGGAAACATTTTTAGCTAGACAAATTGCAATTTCGCAAATTGAGGAAATCTTTGAATTAGCAAGTGAGGCAAGTGTTAACGAGAATTTGCGATTTTTATTTAAAGTAAAATATAGGACTTTAGATACATTGTACAAAGAGTTTAAAGATTTGCATTTAAAAGTTATTACCCAGACCAATGACTCAGATTTGCTAGCACAAGAGATTATTCGGAAACAAGTTGAAAATCAATATTTTGAATCGTGTGTACATTTTGAATCAATTTTCCCCCCAGTGTTAGAAGCACCTGTGCTTGAAGCAAAGTCAACTGAGTTTGAAAAGTCATGTTTAAATGTTAATCTACCTAAATTAGAACTTAGAAAGTATTCTGGTGATCTGCTCTCTTGGCAATCATTCATAAGTCTCTATGACAGTTTAGTACACAACCAAAGACAGCTTTCGGAAATTGAAAAGTTTCAATATTTATTGCTTTCTCTAGATGGAGAACCTCTTTCTTTAGTGAAGTCTATTCCTTTAACTCCGGAAAACTATCAGTTAGCTTATAAAACAGTCATAGAGAGATATTCAAATAAGCGTATGTTAGCTAGCAGTCACTGGCATATTTTGAAAAATTATCGTCCTTTGACCTCCGAAAACTCGAAAGAATTACGTTGTCTTGTGGATACATTTTCTCAAAATTTAGCCATTTTAGATACTTTGGGTTTTGACATATTAGCTTGGGATTTTATTGTTGTCGATTTGTTAGAAGACAAATTACCTCCTGCAATTCGTAGACGTTTCGAGCTACATGGTGATGCAATGGAAATTCCTACCTATTCACATTTGAAGGATTTCCTATTAAAACAGTGCGTTGCTCTAGAAACTATTGCTACATCGAAGGTATCAACCAATATTTCATCAGGTTTCAAATCATCTCGTGTAGGAGACTCGGTTGGTAAACCTCATTTTCCACAACAATCTAAAGGTTCATATTTTAAACCTAATTCTTTACTTGTACAAACTGCTTCCTCCAGTGGTTCACAAAAGTTAGTTTCGAGATCTCGTGTAGGGTGTAACATTTGTCAGGGAGATCATTTAGTATATCGTTGTTCTCAGTTTATGTCCATGACACCTAGGGATCGTCATGCGGCTGTAAAACGTGCTCGTTTGTGTTTTAATTGTTTGAAAGATTCTCATGGTGTGGCTTCGTGTCCATCTCAAGTTTCTTGCTCTAGTTGTGCGAAAAGGCATCATACGTTGTTACATTTTATCATTAATAGTGGTGATTCTCGAACTGAAACGCAGACTACTTCTTCGAATCCGTCTGATAGTCCTGTGGTACATGTGGGTACTAGTGTGCTACATACTCAGATAGGTAAAACTGTATTATTGTCTACAGTTATTTTGGAAATTTTAGATGTGAATGGTCAACCTCACCGTGTGAGAGGCTTGTGTGATCCTGGTTCAATGGCAAGTTTTATGACCGACAATTGTGCTCGTAGACTTCATTTACCTCGTGTTCGTTCTTCAATTCCTATTGCAGGATTAGGACAGATGTCTACTAGATCTTCTCTAGGTGTATCTCGTTGTTTGATTAGACCTCTTGGCTCTTCGCAACTGCCATTACCTTTGGATGTTATTATTCTTCCTACAATTTGTTCTGATATACCTTCCGCTACCTTATCTCCTTTAAATATAGTTCATTTGAAACCATTTCAATTGGCAGATCCTACCTGGAACCAACCTGGTGCTGTGGATATTTTGTTGGGTGCAGACATTTATTCTTCAATTGTGCTTCCGGGTATTGAGCAAAATGGTGATAGTTCTCTCATTGGTATTCATACAATTTTTGGGGTAATGTTAGTTGGACCGGCTTCCACTTCAATGTTGCCTCAGCCAGTGCAATCTTTCTTTGCGGCAATTGATACTCCTTGTTCAGATGATACTTTAAAATCATTCTGGAAACTTGAGGAAGTTCCTGAAAAGATTTCTATTTCTCCAGAAGAACACCAGGCGGAAATTCATTTTCAGAAAACTTATTTTAGAACTCCCGAGGGTCGTTTCGGGGTCTCTCTCCCATTCAAATCTGATGAACCTATTTTTCACAAATCTTTAGATATAGCTCAACGCAGGCTTTTTACTCTTGAGCGTAAATTTGATTTTAATCCTGTACTTCGAAAAGAATATGTAGAATTTATGAAAGATTATTTAGATTCCGGTCACATGTCTCTTCTTGATGTACTTCCTAAAGGTTTAAACTCTTATGTTATTCCTCATCATTGTGTGTTCAAAACTGAAAATAATGTTTCGAAGATACGTGTCGTTTTTAACGCTTCTGCCAAAGATGAGAATGGAACTTCGCTCAATGATTCGCTGTTGATAGGCCCTAAGCTTCAGAATGACATTGCTGCCATTCTTCTTAAATTTCGTGTATATTCATTCGTTTTTACGTGTGACGTTCGGCAAATGTATCGCCAGATTTTAATTGCCGAGGATCAAAGACGTTATCAGTTAATATGTTGGAGATTTTCTCGTACAGAACCTGTGCAAATTTATCAGCTTAACACAGTGACGTATGGTGTTTCTTCGGCTCCATTTCTCGCTATTCGTACCTTGTTGCAATTGGCGGACGAAGGACGACAGCTTTTTCCTTTGGCTTCTCAAGCTATTGAAAATAATTTGTATGTCGATGATCTCGTTTGTGGTGCTAATTCGATAGAAGATGCGGTTGAACTTCAAAAACAAGTTTTAGGATTATGTGGTTCAGGATGTTTTGAATTACGCAAATGGTCAAGCAACCATTCTTCTCTGTTAGAAACCATCCCTGATGAATATTGTTCGAAACATAGTTTATCTTTTGACCTTGAAAAGGATACTTTTACTAAAGTTCTTGGCCTTCATTGGCAACCCTTGATAGATTCGTTTTCCTTTGTTGTGAAATCTCGTGAGTGGTGTTGTACTAAGCGTTCGATTTTATCGGAAATAGCTAGTATTTATGACCCCCTTGGGTTCTTGTGTCCCGTTATATTCTTTGCGAAACGTCTCATACAGATGTTATGGATTTTAGGTGTTGGATGGGATGATGCTCTTCCTCCAGAAATTGTGAGCAAGTGGCGGCAATATAAGGCTCAATTACCATGTATTGCTTCGGTGCAAATCCATCGAGCTGTACTGCCAGATCATACGTCTGTATTGTGTCAGCTTCATTCTTTTTGCGATGCCTCAGAGCAAGGCTACGCCAGTGTAGTGTATCTTCGTTGTGCATACCCAGATGGTAGAGTCATCGTTTCGTTACTTTGTGCCAAATCAAAGGTTGCACCTTTGAAGACTTTGTCGATCCCTCGCCTTGAGTTATGTGCTGCGGTGTTGTTATCTTCTCTTGTAGTATGGGTGAGAAATACGCTTCAACACCTTATTACCATAGATAGTATTTTTGCTTGGTCTGACTCCACAATTGTTTTAAATTGGATTCGATCTTCTCCGCATCGGTGGAAAACCTTTGTGTCAAATAGAGTGAGCCTCATTCAAGAACGGCTTCCACCGGAATGTTGGCATCACATACGTTCGTTTGAGAACCCCGCCGACGCAGCATCTCGGGGTCTCCTCCCAGAAGAATTTATGGCGTTTCCCTCATGGTGGGCGGGACCTGCGTGGCTTCGTTTATCTTCTACTGATTGGCCTCTAGAGGATTCTAATAAAAGAGTAGTATATGAAAATAGTGACTTAGAAGAAAGGAAAATTGTTTTGATAGGTCAAATTGTTTCAAACGCTATTGATTCGTTGTTCACGCGTATTTCATCTCTTCGTAAAATACAGGGTGTTATTGCTTATTGTTTGCGTTTCGTTAGAAATACTAGATGTTCTGACAAAATTTTGGGACCCTTATCTCAAAAGGAACTTCATGAAGCTCTCTTATGTTTGGTAAAAGTAATCCAAGAGCAATTCTTTGCACAAGAAATTTCGGCTCTTCGTCGTGGTAAGAAACTTCCCAAGACATTTATGAAATTAGCCCCCTTTTTAGATGAAAAAGGTACTCTACGTGTTGGAGGTAGACTATCTCAATCAGAATTAGCATTTGAAGCTAAACATCCAGCGTTACTTCCTTCTTCTCATGTTCTCTCAAAACTATTGATTTTACAAATTCATTATCAAAACTTACATTCTGGCGTAAACACCACTCACTATTTGCTACAGCAAAATTTTTGGATTCTTGGTGCCCGTAGCCGTATTCGTAGTTGTTTATCAAAATGCTATCG